>ML805714.1:40718-57464 GCA_009831015.1 Picea engelmannii
TATTATTTACATTCATCGACCTTTTTCACAAGGTCCATTCACATCACACCTTCACATTTCTAAGTTTGCCACAATACTTGGCCAGTATAGTTATTTTTACAGACTGGGGAAAATAGGGTATTACACCTTGGAGCTTGTGGTGGTCGTCTTTCTGGAATGGCTACAACCCAAAAAATCTTATGTGTTGGTTATTTTTGGCCCTCCATCTTCAAATATTGTATCGATTTTGTCAAACAATTCCCACCCTGTCAAGTTTTCAAAAAAAGGAACGTACCCACCCTACTTCGTTGCATTCCATTGTGGTTGTCGGCCCCTTTTCCAAATGGGGCATTTATTTTATGCAATGTAAGATGACCTCAGCCAAGGGGCACGGTTATATCATCATTGCCATTGATTATTGTTAATGTTTATGCCATTATTATAGTTCTTTGCATTTCAATAGATAAGAGCATAATAAGAACAAGATCACTGAGAAATGCACATTCACAAGAGACACAACATTTATCCTGGGAAACCCTCTAGGGGAAAAAAACCCAACAAAAACTTCCTTATCATAAATAGCTTATAGAATGTTCAAGAGATAACTCAAACCAATACAAAAGTTCCTCCCCAAGAGATGCGTCACTCTTCTCCCTCTCTCCAACTGGTAATTGTTGCTTGCCTCATAAGAGAATGAGCAAGTGAGTGTGTGTTTGAAGTGAGGCGCTAGCCTCTTATTTATACAAGAATGGCACGTGTGAAAGGTCACAACTGGCAGGGTGGACCTCTCACTCTGGGTAGGTAAACCCACCTTTAATTAATTCTAGGTCTTCCATAATAACTGTTGGGGCCAACTTCTTATTCTTCCCTTTATAACTGTCTTATGACCAATCCATAAAAGGGGATTTGGTCCTTATACAATTACCGACATGATTAATCCACAATGGGGATTAATCCAATAACAATAATAATAATGATGACATGATTAATCCACAATGGGTATTTAATCCAATAATAATAAGAATGCTCTTCGCAGTTACATTATTTCAACACTCCCCCTTAACAAGAAGGGTATTTTTCATCAACATCAGGCAAGAGAGGTCTACATCATCAGTGGCATCTGGAGGACAGTATTGTCAATATCATCTTGAAACATTGGCTAACATATTTACGAGTCATCGAAAGTTTTCTTCATCAGCAGCATCATCATTCTCGAAAGAATGCTATCATCATCTGCATTAAATATGTATTAGTAAAAATGATACCTCATCACAGCACTAGGCTGGCACATCACAGTACTACACTAGCTCAATGTCACAGCGGTTAAGATGGTAGCTCAGTGTCAGTCACATCTTGCTTTACGTCTAACAACTAGGTCAGAAGCAAGTAATATCATCATCTCTCTTTACATCTAACAACTAGGTCAGAAGCGAGGAATCATAGCGTCATGCTTTACGTCTAACAACGAGGTCAGAAGCATGACTAATCTTGCTTTATGTCTAACAATGAGGTCAAAAGCAAGGAACACATCAACATCTTGCTTTACATCTAACAATGAGGTCAGAAGCGAGGAAACATCTTGCTTTATGTCTAACAACTAGGTCAAAATCAAGGAATCAACGACGTCATGCTTTACGTCTAACAACTAGGTCAGAAGCATGACTCATCTTGCTTTACGTATAACAATGAGGTCAGAAGCAAGGATCAAACGGCGTCATGCTTTATGTCTAACAATGAGGTCAGAATCATGACTCATCTTGCTTTACGTCTAATAGCAAGGTCAGAAGCAAGGATCACACGACATCATGCTTTACATCTAGAGGCGAGGTCAGAAGCATGACTCATCTTGCTTTACATCTAATAGCGAGGTCAGAAGCAATGATCACACAGCATCATGGTTTACGTCTAACAGCAAGGTCAGAAGCATGAATCATCTTTCTTTACATATAACAACTAGGTCAGAAGCAAGGAATACATCTACTCCCCCTTTCATGGAGGGTCCTTTCGAACAATACCAAGCTTATCTCAAAAGTGTTCAAACTTTACACGAGATAGAGGCTTAGTCAACACATCAACAACCTGTTCATCCATGCTAATGTATTGGAGCTTCAAGGCTCCTCTCTGTACCATGTCGCAGATGAAATGATAGCGGATATCTATGTGCTTCGACCTATCATGGAACATAGGATTCTCTGTCATTTTAATGCAGCTTTGATTGTCACATAGAATCGCAGTTTCTCTCATCTCCAAATCAAATAGGCCTATCAGCAACTTTCAAATCCATATAGCTTTGCAGCTAGCAAAACATGCAGCAATGTACTCTGCTTCCACTATGTTGAGAGCAATACTGGATTGCTTCCTACTCTTCCATGAGATCATAGCTAATCCCAAACTGAAACAACATCTGGAAGTGATTTTTCTATCAGCAACACTTCCTGCCCAATCTACATCAGTATATCCACTCAATGTGAAGTCATGATCTCCATCATAGCTGAGACCATAATCCACTGTACCTTTAAGATACCTCATCACATCTTTTCCAGCCACTAGGTGAACACGTTGGGCTCTACCAGAAACTGACTCAAGGTGTTCATTGCAAAATAGATGTCTGGTCTAGTGTTCGTCAGGTACATCAGCGATCCAATAATCTGTCTGTACAGAGTGGCATCTATAAAATCTAATGAAGTATCGACCAACAACTTCATCTTTGCTTTCATGGGAGTATTCATGGACTTGCATTCTAGCATGTCGAATCTCTTTAAGATTTTGACCATGTACTTCCCTTGGTTAAGGAAGATTCTTTCCGGACTCTGCCATACCTCAAGACCTAAGAAGTAATGCATTAGGCCAAGGTCTTTCATTTCAAATTCTGCGGCAAGTCTTTGTTTACATTTAGCAATGAGCGTTTCTTCTCTAGTTAAGAATAAGTCATCCACATATAATAATAGTATTACTGGTTCATTATCCATGATCTTGAAGTAGAGATTTGAGTCTGCTTTACTCTTGGTAAATCCTAAGCTCATCAAGAAACTGTCTATACGGCCATACCAAGCTCTGGGAGGTTGCTTCAATCCGTACAAGGCTTTCTTCAATCGAAAGACATGAGACTTCCTGTCTTCAATCTCAAATCCTTGGGGTTGCTCTATATACACTTCCTCTTCAATAACACCATTCAGAAAAGCTGTCTTCACATCCATCGGGTGCAGCTTCCATTTCATCTTGGCAGCAAGAGATATAATGGTTTTGATCGAAGTGTATCTGGCTACAGGAGTGAATGTCTCTTCATAGTAGATTCCTTCCTTATGGGAAAAGCCACGAGTGACAAATCTTGCTTTATATTTCTCAATACTTCCATCAGCAACATGTTTTATCTTGAAGAGCCATTTTGATGATTGTTTGCACCCAATTCGTCACTTGGTGAGCAAATAAAGGGTGCTTACATGCCTAGTTGGGCCTAGCTAGGCATGACAGTTGTAGAGGAAAGAGTTAGAAAGAGAAACAACAAGACTATAAACAAGAAATAAATTAAAACAAACTAAAACTATGAGCATATGAAAATTAAATAACAAAGACAACAAAACCAATATCACCAATGTTTTGAGCTGGTCTATTGATGAAATCCAAAGCACAATGAAAAAAGGGAACAGTGGTTCCTTCTTCCTCCAAAGGAAGGCTCTTGAGGCCCTCACAAACTTGCTCTCCTTACAATGAGAAAGATGAAAATGGTGGTGAAAGAAATCCAAGCACATTCACTCAATGGAGAGGTGAATGGCTCTATGAAATGATGCCTATGTGCTATTGTCAAAGAATGAGTCCTTAAAAATCTTAGCAGCATAACAATACATGAAATTCCTTGGAAAAATGATGGTTCTTCATGGATTTTTATAGCATGGCATTGGGTGATTATGTACCTCTTTGAGGTGTGAAAAGGGGCTCTTTAGGGCTCAATTAGGTCTTTGACCAGCCTACCATGCGGATTCAGCTCAGATTTGATGTCAAATCGGCTTGGGAGCTGATCCATTAGTGGTTGGGAGGCCGACCAATTTCAATAAATGCGCCGTTTAGCAGGTGCGCGGGTTTTTGCACCCACAACCGCGCATCGTGCGCGTATGCACGCATGGTACGTTGTTGTTCCGCGCATATGCGCGCACACCCAGATTCTGTAAAGCGCCCTTCAATTTTTGGTTACTTTGTATAGTTTTTGACCCTTTTGCAATGCTGTGGAATTAATCCTGTGCCATGAATGACTTCATTCCTGTTTTGACGGTGCGGAGTTATTGTCGCCATGTGCGGATGAAATTTCAGTGATAATAGATGCCCCCTGATGGATGAGGTTAGGAGAAAAACGTATAGCTGAAATCCATCAATGTTTCTTCTACTGAGAATGGGGTTGTATGGGAGAGAAAGAGTGAGATCGTGTAGAGCAATCCTGTGGAGAAGAAAGGAACTGGTAGAATCCCGACCTTCCACAAGGTGCGTAACAATATACAACTATGTACAAATGAGGCGGGCATGCCCCATGCTCATATTATGTAACTCTGAAAAAAGATGATGGGAATGTTGGTGTAGACAACTGCAGCGCCCTCGGGGGTGGTAATGATAAAGGCAGAAGACAATTCTGAAAAGGAACAAACTCTGAACAATAGGCAATGATCACAGTAACAAGCAGCGACGAGGATGCGGGCAGTGATGGCCCTGCCAAGTTCAGAGGTCTTCGGCAACTGATAATAATAACTGCAATAGTCGCAAAGTAAGACCCACCGCAACATGAGAAAGTGTTGGCGTCGAATGTTATGGGGGTCAATGACATCAGGGAGCAATGGTGTTTCCCCCTGTGCCATCCGAGATCGCTCATTGAATGGTAAATGAGAATCAAGATACTGTCGCCCTTCTGGAAAATTGTCCTGATGTCGACAAAAGGGGGACGCGACTTCCAGAAGCAAAGGACTTCGTGGAATCGACTGTGGTGAAGAAGTGGCAGAGGTACATGGACGAAGTCAAGAAGTGGGAAGACTCAAGACTGCCCTTGGTTGGAGGGTATATGATATAATGAATGGCCACAACCGTGTGACAAGATCGAGTGTCAGGGGGACGACAAGATCAGTGATAAGTTGTGCCAGAGGCAGGACAAGGTGAACAAATTCAGAGGGTAAAGGTAAGTGACCTGGGTAGTATTCTGAAGATATAGACGATGTCGGCGAGGGTAAATGAGAAGTAATGCTCCAACCAAGGGTGACATGGGTTGCGTGTGGCCAAAAGGAAAGCAGGTCGCCAACAGTGACGACAAAAGCAAATGACTGGAAATAAAGGCGTTTGCACAATAAATAATGAATAATTTTTGGAAAAATGTACAAATACAGAAATGGGTGCCCTAGTGTGAAATGAGTGCCCCAGGGAGGGCAGAAATTTCTTGGAAAACTGATGAAGGGTGGGGGCCCCATTGGTGAGTTTCTGTATGAGGTAGGTGAAATGAAGATAGGTTCGTAGATGGGCAAACTGATGGTGGATGAAATGTTGGGTTCGCGATCCTGCGAAGGTGTAGGTAAAAAAAATCATAACCATAACGCGATGACCTGGGAGTCCATATGGGAAGTTAGAAAAATGAGGAGAGGAAGTATGTGGTTGATGCGCAACATGATGAAAGACTACCGGGACTCCCATCCCTAAAGGGTAATGAAGAACAGCATGAGTGTCAAAAGTGCAAAAAGGTGCTATGAATGGGACAACTCATGTGGGTAAGAAAACTACCGGGTACCAGTACCAAAAATGCAAATGGAGGTGTGAGTACTGCAGAGCCGGAAATGGGTATCCTAAAGGCCAATATCAGAGGGTGTGACTGGAAATGTAAATGCAATACAGCGGGAGAGACTACATGCCAGTGTCGAGTATATACCTGAAGGAATGATGTGGAGAGAGTATGATCAAGCACCTGCACATAGAACAACCAAATACCCAAAGTGAACAATATCTGAAGAGAATCAAAGATATGAGCATGTATTAGATAAATGTGACAATGCGCATGCATACCTCACTATGATATGAAAAAAAAAGGCGCCCCGGGGGCTCAGGATGAAAAGTGGCCCAGGGACAGCTATGATGTAGGTGACGGGATGTTGATCCCGTGGCTGAAGACGGCTCGAAAAATGGACGCCGTGGGCTCCCGGAATGGTGAGTGGAAGTTTGGCAAAAGGCCTATATATAGCTGTAGGGCCCACATTGCCACCTCATTTGTACCTGTTGCTATAGTGACTTTCCGAGCAGATTCAGAGGAGATTGGGTGATTCAGGGAGCACGAGGTATCCGATCGACGGTGTGTGAGTTTCAGGTTAGTGGTCTGATCGTCCTGCATAGGAATAGGTTTCCAATTTTTGGGCAGGGTAGGTACGGGGGGCCGTACGGGGGTTTTGAGGGGTTTTTTGGTAGGGTGTGGGCCCACATGCACAGGCGATTTAGTGGAAGGCGCGCATACATGCGCGCCTATCCACTGAATAAACGTGCATTGGTGCGCATGAGGTAGAATTTAAGGCGCGCCCTAAGGGCGCGCCTGTGGGGTGTACAGGCGCACACAAGAGCACGCCTGTGGGGTGTACAGGCACGCACGAGAGCGCACCTGTGGGGTGTACAGGCGCGCATGAGAGTGCACATGTATGGCGAACAAGCACGCTCTGGTGCACACCTGTGAGAAAAACAGGCGCGCATATGTGCGCGCCTGTATAGTGAACAGGTGCGCATGTGTGTGCACCTGTGGGTGGAAAAACTGCGCCTAGGAGGCAAGGTTGAAGGGTGGAAAACTGAGTCTTTTTGATGTATTTGGGGGTTGCATATGCTAATACAGGACTCTGTGTTATGTGCAGGTGGCTAGCAGTGACTATGGATGTGCGGTGGCGTGAGCGAGATTGGTCGCAGTTTCGAGATGTTGTGGCCAATGCAGGGCCTGCGGTTCGAGCGGCTTTAGCAACCAGTGGGTTGCTAAAGTTTTTTGAGTGCCCGTTGATATGGGCATAGGAGTACTTACTCTAGTTCCTGCTCCAGATGTGGAGCCTAGATCAACACTGCTTCCTCGCGCGAGGAGAGAAGATCCCCTTCACTGCAGTGGAGGATATATATTTCTTGACTGGACTCCCCTTCCGGGGAACACCGTTGCCGGCAGAGCCTATGCTGCCGAGGGGTACACAGCTGTCAGAGGTTGCCGAGTGATATTGCTCAGGTGAGCACTACATGTCTGGGGTTGTAGTGAGTATTAGTGGTATAGATGCCCTGTTGCATCGTTGCATAGCGGCGATGATTGTGCTGGTGTATGGGTCACTTGCAACCCAACAGATTAGTGGTGGCCAACTGTTGTTGCTGGAGAGGGTGGTGGTGGGCCGCGAGTGGTTCGCATGGGGGTTGACACTGCACACACTGATGATCACGCAGTTGGACCATTGCTGGTCGAAAGGTACCGGAGAGTTTGCATTTGGCTCTATCTTGGTAGCCTGGTTTCTGGAGAGGGTGTCGATGCTGCACCCACGGGTTCTCCTAGAGGCGCCTGGGGCGCGAGAGCCTCAATTGAGGCGGTGGTCCATGATTTTGGTTCGCCACGGTGGTGGCGAAGGCGGGCATTACTTCACAGTGCAGGCGACACAGATCTGGCGGCAGATGCCGCAGGTCATACTTCGATACCCCTATGCTGGGGTGGACTTCCGGGGGGACCCGAACATGGTATTGCCTCCTGGGGAGGTTTTTGATCACCGAGGTATGTTGAGTTTTGTATATGTTTTGATGTATGTTATGTTAGGTTTTTGAGAGATCAGTCCATATATATGTGATATAGATACTGATATGATATGTTGTTGTTTGTTTGGTGCATTTGCAGATGTGGCACCTCGCGGGCGCGAGGTGGAGTGGCAGAGAGCGCCGGTGCAGAGGCAGTCGGAGAGGCTGCCGCATGGAGAGAGGCGCGGGTGGGATGAGGTTGCGGGGCGACCGACAGAGCCTGAGAGGGCAACGAGGAGGCGTCGATTCGATGATCCTGGCGCGGGACCGTCACATGCTCCTCCGGCGGCAGCCGGGGTAGACTTTGATGATATACGCCGTCGTCTAGAGACGGTGTTACAGGATGTGCCTGAGGGCATGTGGATCCACATCTAGGACGAGGGTTTCCTAGAGCAGTGCATTGGATTACCGCCACCATGGCGGGGGATAGTGCGATGAGTAGCTGTGCTTTCCGCGATGACGAGTGGACGCCTGTCGCCGGGGCAGGAGGGTCCTGCGGATGTTCCACCACCACCGCCTGGGGCAGGTGAGGGTGGGCCACCACCTCCTCCTAAGGGAGGAGCAGCTGGGGGTGCGATAGAGGCACCCTGATGTATGTATGTATATTGTAGACCTTTTTGATAGGCTGGTGAGTCGATTTTTGTACCGAGATGTGGCACGGGCCTGCGGGCCGATGTATTTTTGTATGTAAACATTTGGATGGCCGGATAGGCCGATATATATATATGAGTATACATATGTTTGAGATCCAAATGTGGTTTACATGTGTTTTGTGTTGATGATGATGGTGTTTATTCTATCGATATGCTGTGACAGGATGTATGAGATGTTTATGTATGTGTAGCTTGATGTGATATATGCCAATCTAACACCATGTTAGCTATTTCATCAGTTGTTTGATTCAATTCTCTTGGAATATGTGTAAATGTAATGGAATCAAAATGTCGAGATAATAATCTAACCTGCAGGTATTTGCGAAAGAGGCACGGATCGCGTACACGGTACGCATTGTTGAGCTGGAGAACGACTAGTTGGGAGTCGAGGAAAATGCTAAGGTGACGAATATGATGATGTTGGGCATCGGTCAGGAGGCCAATGACATCAGTATATTCGGCTTAGTTGTTGGTTGTTGGTCCCAAACATATGCCGCTTGAATGTACCATTTCATGTGATGGGGTGTAGAGAGCCCAAGCAGCCGAAGCGAGATTTTGTGTCCAATGGCTGGCACCATCAGCGTAACCAATGTGGTAAGCTGGTGGAGGAGTCATCTGTCAATAGCACAAAGGATAGTTTAGATGAGGGAGAAAAAAGATTAAAAACGCTAGAAAAGAAAAATAACCTAAAGTAGCTTGACTACGTTTAAGCATAAAATTTCTTGAGGTATAACCCATTGACGGGTTCTTTGAGCGAGAGGCCTTCGGGGGAGGCCAGGATGTATGCACCTTTAGTGAGGCAATGTTGGATGATGTAAGGGCCATGCCAGAGTGATTCGAATTTTCCATGGCCAAAGGTATCATGGGTGATATCATAGGCCAAGACGAGGTCGCCTTCGCGAAATGATCGAAGGTTGACATGGCGATCAAAGGTAGCCTTGGATCATTTTTTAACTGCCTCGTTGTTCTGTAATGAGGATCGACGATCTTCATCCAGAGACTCCAAGTTCAGCAAGCGCTGCTCCATTGGAGCAGTGTCAAGTAAAAGCTCGATTGCGGTGCATAGGGTGGGAATTTCGCAGTCGATGGGAAGAGTTGCCTCGACCCCATGGACTAAGTGAAATGGCATGAAACCCGTAGCGGTCTTTACTGCCGTTCGATAAGCCCATAGCGCGGAAAATAACATATGATGCCAATTGGTTTTATGTTTATTAACCGTGTGTTGTAACATGGTCTTGAGGACTTTGTTGACTGCCTCGACCTATCCGTTTGACTGAGGGTAGTATGGTGAGGCGAACTCATGAGAGAAGCCTAACCGAGATGAGAGTTCGACGAAAATATCATTCTCAAAATGTTTCCCATGATCGAAAATGAGTTGGATTGGTACTCCGAACCGGGATATGATGTGATTAAAGAAAAAACGCGTTGCAGTGTCAGCGGTGTTGTTGAAGGTGGGCATAGCTTCAGCCCATTTGGTGAAGTAATCGACAGTGACAACAATGTATTTGTGACCATTGCTGGAGGGGGGATTACAAGTCATAAAGTCAATGCCCCATTTACAAAAGGGGCCTGTAGTAATGACAGGGTGAAGAAGAGCGGGGGGAGCTCGGGCTTTGTTGGCATAGAGATGACATTGCTCACATCGTTTCACAGTATGAATGCAATCATGAAACAGGGTAGGCCAAAAGTAACTGGCCCGGATAATCTTTTGCGTGGTGGAGATACCAAAAAGATGGCCCCCACATGCGCCGTTGTGGCAGTCGTTTAAGACTCTGTCAGCCTCGTCAATAGTCAGGCAGCGACGAAGAATGGTGTCGACGCCCCGCCGATATAGGATGTCGCCGATGAGGAGATAGTGGGGGGCCTGATGGTGAATGCGTCGATGACCATCTCGTGATAGGTGGTTACCGAACTTTTGAGTTCGTAGGTAGACGAGAAGGTCGTCGTACCAAGGATCATCGGAAGCGATGTAAAAGAGATGTTCGTCAGGAAAGTCAGTGTTGACTGGGGCACTAGGTGTGTTAGAGGGAAGGGCCGTGACAAGTTCGGCGAGAACCAGGGCCTTCTTACTCTTTGGTGTTGAGAACTCGAGGTCGTACTCCTGAAGGATAACGATCCATTAAGCGAATTTTCCGTTAACTTGGCGACGGCTGAGAAAATATTGCATAGGGTTGGAATCTGCGACGACCTTGGTGGTGCGAAGCAGAATGTAGTGGCGCAGTTTCTGAACTGCAAGGACAACTGCAAGAGCAAGTTTCTCTTCATGTTTATACTTCAGGGGAGGCCCTGAGAGGTTCTTACTAACGTAGTAAATGACGTGTTCATGATTTTCATCTCCGAGCTGGACGAGGACGCCGGCTACTAGTACAGCTGATGCTGATATGTAGAGGATGTAGTCGTGACTGTAGTCAGGTGCACTAATCAAAGGTGCATTGGAAAGTGCTGCTTTAAGATCGTCAAACGACTGTTGGGCATAGTCGTCCCAATGAAAAGGGATGTCGTGACGTAGTAAGCGAAGGAAACCATGTGCGCGTATAGCGTAATCAGGAACAAAGCGTCTAAGAAAGTTGGCTTTGCCCTGTAGACTTTGAAGTTGTCGTAAATTCCGTGGAGGTGGAATTTCGGTGATGGCTTTGACTTTGAGGGGGTCCATGGTGATACCGCTTCATGAAACGATAAAACCAAGGAGGCGCCTTGCGGTGACACCGAACACACACTTGAGGGGGTTCAAGCGGATGTTGTATTGACGACATCGTTGAAAGATGATCCGTAAATCATCCAGGTGTTGGGTACGCTTCTTGGATCGAGCGGTGAGGTCGTCCAAGTAGTCGAGGATGATTGTAGCCAGATCATGAAAGATGTATGTCATGGCCCGCTGGAAAGTTGCGCTAGCATTTTTTAAGACGAAAGGCATGACACGATATGCAAAAGTGCCCCACGGGGTAATGAATGCGGTTTTGTACTGATCGGCTGGGTGGATTTGAATTTGGTTATAGCCTGAGAATCCGTCCATAAAGGAGAGAGCCTCGTGGCCGGTGCAGTCGTCGATAATCTGATCGATGAAAGGCATAGGGAAGTTGTCCTTGGGACATGCATTGTTGAGATCACAAAAATCGGTGCAAACGCGGATAGATCCCTATTTTTTGTCAACGGGTACAGGGTTGGAAACCCATGAAGTATAAGCGATGGGGTAAATGAATCCGGCCGTATGCAATTTGTCAATTTCGGCTTTGATAGCCGTGGCCTTGGATGGGTGTTGCGGTCGTTGTTTCTGGCAAACTGGTGTGATGTCAGGCCAGGTGTCGATGCGATGTTCGACAATAGAGGGGTCGAGGCCAGGCATCTCCATGTATGACCAGGCGAAGATATCCCTATATTCCTGGAAGAGGGCTTTATACGCGGTGATTTCCTGAGGAGTGCAAGCGGCTCCAATGATGATTTCTTCGACGATGCTCGGTTTAATGGAAATGTCGATTTTGATGGTGGGGGAAATGTTGGCTAAATTACCTTCTTCAAAAGCGTCGGGTGTAGGAATGGGATTGTTAAACCAATCGATAGGCCCTGATGGGATAAAATCTTTGGTTTCGACCGCGTAAACGGGATTGTGGCTAGGAGACATGAGGGCTTCCTACGGAAGGAAGAGAGCACGATGATGGAGTGCATCCCAAGGAGAGTCTGGGCCTTGTAGTTCTTCCAGTATTTCTTTATCGCATTGGAAACAACGAGAATAAAATGGATCGTGAGGAGTGAGCTCAGTGACAGTGTGGTTGCCCCCTGCTGAAGAAACAGAGGGGGTAATGCTAGGAGAGGGTGAGGGTTCACTCGACATAAACCATATATTGAGGTACTGAGGGGTACCGGTGGTGGTGGGATGGAGAGTCTCCGTAGTGGAATGGGTAGGAGAGTTGGGTGGGTTACGGGGTAAATCCTCAGATACGTCATCTAAGAACCATGGAGGCGTAGGGAGTGCCTCGGGTTCAGGCGAAATGACATGAAGATTCACCAGTGGCGAAGTAATGTCAATTACGGCCTCTGCGGGTCGGTGCAGTAGGGCCAATTGACGTTGCCGATATTCTATGATCATAGGACATTGGTATGTAAAATGAGCCAATGAATCGCAAAGAGAGCAAGGGCATCTCATGCTTTCATTGAATGAAGTAGTGACATAGCGAATGTCGGTGAGAGTTGTGGTGGAGGACGTAGCAGGGCGTGGGTTGTTCTAAAAGTCTTGGCTTATGATAGCTAATGCCTACTGGAAACGAGGCAGTGCTATACAATGATGGGTGTAATGGCCATACTCAGAACAGATGGCACACGCGAATTTGGTCCTCAACCCTTTACTACTAGAAGGTTGAGTGGTAGCAGTAGTAATGGGTGGTGTGGGGGTTGGATTGGGGGGAATCAAATTCTGTAATTCTGGTAGTGATGGGAAGTTGTTGGTTTGGTGACCCTCTTTGTCACACAAGGTGCAAGGTGGTGGGATGCGCGGAGGAAGCGGAGCTGTGGGCTGTTTCTTCTTTTTCTTGCCCCCAGCGGTAGCAGGGGGGGTAGGGAGTATGGGGGTAGTGGGGGTAGTGGGAGTGAGGACATGAATCGTCATGGGGAGTCCTTCCTATGGGCGAGGGACCATCTCAGGTGGATGTAAGTACCACACTGGGATTTCTAACACCATATTGGGTAGTGTGAGCGTTGCGGCTACCTGGAAAGATTCTATACCAGGTGGAGGGTAAAAGAAGGGAATTTGAGTGAGGGGTCGGGGAGCTATCTCCCAAATGGGACTAGGCCCTTGAGGGGATGTGGATTCATGGACTGTATAGGTCAACGAGTGTGCAGGAGGCTCCTGTGGGAGTGGTGCAGCAACTGTTGAGATGTCAGGAATGACTGAAGCCTCTTGAGGAGGACGAGTATCCTCCTGGTGAGTGATGACACATACTTGACTAGGGGGAAGGAGTGGTGGTGCTCCATGGTACGTCCCTAACAAGGATGGATCTTTGAAAATACCAGGACCCATCTCGACGAGTGGATATACGTCTTTGTTGGTGTGAATGAGAGGAAGAATGTTATCGAGATTGGCAGATGGGTTAGGCTCATAATGTGAGACTTGGTCAATGGTTACAATCTTTCCATTGTGGGGGAACATGATTGTCCGAAAGATGGAAGATGCTACTGCCTTCATAGCATACATGTAGCTACGTCCAAGAAAGATATTGTAATCAAGCTGAGCGTCGATAACTTCGATGTCAATGAGAATAGTTTTTCCCCCGAGTTCCACAGGGACATTTTGGAAGAGCCCTTCAGGAGATGATGGTCGTCCGTCATAAGCTCGTAAGGTGATGGCAGAAGGTATGAGTTCCGGGGAACCAAGTTTCTGCCATACTGTTTTGGACATGATGCATGTAGATGCCCCTTCATCGATGATACACCGATGGACGGTGATATTCCGTATTTTTACTGGTATTTGAAGAGAAACTGCGGTGGGAAGACGTGGTTCGCAAATGTCAAGGTCAAAGGTGATGAGTTGAGTATCGGCAGGGTCGACTGACCCCAAGGCAGAAAGTAGTGATTTCTGCTGCGTAGGACAAGTCTGGAGGACTTCCAAAACCGACATGGCAGCCAGGGATTGTGCTAAGTCATCTACCAAGCTATAATTATGTGCTGCCCTAGCCTGTGGGTTGTGGACATTCCTGCGCAATGGGATGCGAGGGATGCATAATGGTGGTTCGGCGGAAGGGCATGGGATTACCAACAGAGGTCCCGTCAGGGTAGGGTTTGTCTCTAGAGATATAGGAGTAGACTCAGCTGTTGTAGGATACTGACGATTGCATGTTTGCAGAAGGATTTCTTCCTCACTAGTGAGGAGAATCGTTCAGTCTGCTGGAGTGTTGGGATTGTGGTATTGGCCCACCTGAGGTGGGGGATGCTGCATGTCCTGTTGGGTGTTTATCACACCTTGATGTGGGATAGGATTTTGCAGTACGGCGGGAGGGGGTTGTTGCGCGTATTGTTGTTGTTCTTGCTGAGGGGTAGGTTGCGCTGGGGAAGGGGGGAGGCTTCTAGAGTCTTTCAACCTTTTGAAATCAGCGATCTGGGGGCAATGGTGAGTGTAGTGACCAAACACGCCACAAAGAGAACAAGGGTGGATGGTTTTAACAGTATTCCGCCCTTGGCATTTGTTGTTATTGCCCCCTTGGGGGTTTTGGTTCCCTTGGTTCTGGTTGCCCCCAGTGGGTTGATGCTGTGGAGGTTGATTCCTGCCTTGACCAGGATTGTTGTTATTCCTGTTCCGTCCTTTCCTCTTAGTGTTGTTTGATGGATGAGTTGGATTGGTTGTGTTCAACTGTTCAAAATTTTGGTATTGTTGAGCAACAAAGGGTTGAACAAAATTTACCCCCGTATGAGGATGTGGGGGAGCCATGGGTTGAGGAGGACCCGAAAAGGGAAAGTAGGGATTCTGTGGTGGTACCGCTCCATAAGGTACATAGGAAGGCACAACGCTTTCACTAGTACTATAAGCTGATGTGGAGGGAGTACCACTGGTGGTTGAAGGAGGTTGATGTATGGGGGGTGCCGGTGGTGGTCCACTGGTGGGTGGAGGTATAGCAAGAGGATATGGTTGTTGATAAGGGGGTGGGGGGTAATAAGAAGTGCCCCCATATGCTGGTGGGTACTGAGGCGTTCCATACATCGGTGGTGGTTGGGGTTGTGGACTATGGTGTGTGGTGGCACCTATGAGTCCGTCTGCTGAGTGAGACATCCCAGGTTTGTCTTGACCAAATGGCACAGGTTTTGGTAGATCAAGCAGTACCGTGTATAAGTATCCTGACTGTGCGTAGATGAGGTCATATTGCTGGGCTTTACTGATGGCTTCCTCTTCGGATTGAGGGAAGGTAGAAGCGACATCCTTTCTTAGGAGAGCGACAAGTGATCTAAGAAACCAGTCGAGGCATTGCTGGTTGGTGGTTTCTGCTTTACACAAACTACATCGCCTACGCCACTCATGAATATGGTCAGTGATGTGGGTGGTTGAGGACTGTTTGAAGTTAGACAGTACTTCTAGACCATTGTCATGGCGGATGGGTAATTGGAAGAAAGTCAAGAACGCTTTGGCCAATGACTCAAAGGTTGTGTGGGACCCTGATTTTTCTTCGACATACCATTTGGCTGATGGGCCAGTAAGTGTGCGTTGAAATAATCGTAGTCTGATGGAGTCATCCATGATGCTATTGGAAGAACACCATAGATGAAAAGTCATGACATGATTGGCGGGTTCATCCCATGCCTTTCCTTCAAACTTTGGTATGTCTGAAGGAAGTTTGGTTGGCATTGCAGGCCATGTGGCATCATGTAATATAGGATCATTAGTGAGCTTGGTGAGATCTGAAATGTTGAGAGAGGCCAAGTATGGCATCTGTAGTGGGGGTGGAGGGTTAGCTCCGACCATGGTGTGTTGTGAACCTGACCCTTGATGGGGACTAGGTGGGTTGGTGCTCCCTCCTTGAGAGGAAGTGGGTCCCCCGCTTCCGTGCAAAGGAGAGCGAGTGAATGTATGTCCTTGGGAAGTGGACCCAAATAAGGTAGAACCAAGCAAAGCTGATCCTAAGATAGTGGCACTCACAGGAGTGTGTGAAGGAGGTATCGATGAGTGGGTATGACCAGATACTCCCCCTAAGATAGGAGGAAGATTGAGCAAGCGTCGTGAATGACGGGGGTTCTGTGGTTCCCCTATGATGTTAGACTAGTTGTGTGAAATGTGTGCAACAAGTGGTGAGATAAAATATAGTAACAAGAGCCTTTGTTGTGGTTGTTTTACACAATATATATATCAAAGTCAAACTGTAATCAGATGTGCATCCTACATAAATGAGAAAGAAGCATATATGTGGGTAAGAGGGTTTTGTCCGCGTGGGGGAATCAAAAAGAAAGAAAATTCTCGTGTCCTATAAGATGTACCGTCCTTCCTCTCAAATAGCACTGGACCTTCCAATAGCACTCAACAGTGGGGTCTGAAGTCACCGGAAGAGAAACTAGTGAAGGATGAAATAACTGGTTATAATGAGGGGTAGAGGGGGCAATATCCCGAAAGAGCTGGCGATACTTCCCAATAGCCACACAAAATCCAATCAAGGCGCGATTGCATCCCACAACCGCCACCTGGGTAGATGTCCTAAAGTTGGTCACTAGGTACCTCGGTCCACGTGCGGCATTTAGATTTTCAACCTAAGAAATGGGTCACAGGCTGGATCCCATCCAAGAGGTGGGTGCCTCAAGGGGGGATGCACAGAACAACCGGACCTCGGCCTTCGACCCTTCACGGGTATCTCCCTGCCTTATGGTGATTGGAACACTGGACTTGGAGGAT
>ML805714.1:62194-117650 GCA_009831015.1 Picea engelmannii
CCTTTCTTCTAAAAATTTCTTGAATGAGATTCTTGGTTGTTGAACTTGTTTGATGGTTGCGGTTCTCTATGAGATTCCCTTTTGAAGTAGGGTTTCTTCCTTCCTCCTTTTGTATGAGTAGCTAGGGCTTGATCATCATCCCTAGCTAGTAGTGCTTCACGGTTGGCTACCCTTGTCTCTTCTTGGGTGCATTCTTCCCATAGGATTTCAAACTATAGTTTTTCCTTTCTTCCACATACTGACTGGATGAAGGCATCCCAAGGTCTTGAGAGACCATTTAGGGCAGTTATTACAAATTTGTCTTCATCGATGGTGTCTCCAATCGCTTTCAATTGTTCTTTTATTTCGAATATTCGGGAGAAATATTCTTGAATCATTTCTCCTTTCTGCATCTTGGTATTCTTCAACTGAGTTCTGAGATTCATATTTCGATTGATGTTCTTTCCTTCATATAGTTTTCTTAGAGCATTAAAAATATCCTTAGGGGTTTTCTTTGACGATACATACGGGATCAGGTGGTCTTTGATTGAATCTGCAATGATTCTCTGAGCCCTGATTGAGTCCTTCTGATGCTTCGCTTTCTCTATGGCATCTTTAGGTTCCTCCACTTATTCTTTCATAAATATTGATAGGTCAATCTCTGTAAGGATCAAACCAATCCTATACTTCCAGGAACGGAATTTATCTATGCCTTCTAGTTTCTCAACAAGCTTTGTGCTTGCAGACATTTTGTACTTGCGGCAACAAAAATAACCAAAAAATTGAAAATGCTCAAAATCAAATTTTGACTTTACCAGGAGGTGCGTTTGGATGAGGCGAGTAGCCTGGTTTCCTCATATCTGAGAAAATCCAAATTTTACCTCGTCAAATCTAATCTATGGATTTCTGGATTGGTGCTTCCGGTACTTCTGGTACTCTGGTACTTCTGATACTTTTGTGAAACTAGGGTTTCACTTTTTGGGAGATCCAGCCACTGAAAAGGTGCGCTCTAGGTGCCAAATTGATACTTGGGGGAGGGCACATCTTTCTAGGAGGTTAGGGAGCTGAAAAGAGATACTTTTTCAAAACCCTAATTTGCAGGTGCTGCAACAGTGGCGTTTTTCCTCTTGCAAATAGTGCTTTCTTCAGGTTGGCTCTAATACCATGTTAATGTTTATGCCATTATTATATTTCTTTGCA
Organism: Picea engelmannii; assembly: GCA_009831015.1. Classification (NCBI taxonomy): domain Eukaryota; kingdom Viridiplantae; phylum Streptophyta; class Pinopsida; order Pinales; family Pinaceae; genus Picea; species Picea engelmannii. The sequence goes on from ML805714.1 coordinate 63,374, forward strand.
TTTCAATAGATAAGATCATAATAAGAACAAGATCACTGAGAAATACACATTCACAAGAGACACAACATTTATCCTGGGAAACCCTCTAGGGGAAAAAAACCCAGCAAAAACTTCCTTATCATAAACAACTTATACAATGTTCAAGAGATAACTCAAACCAATACAGAAAGTCCTCCCCAAGAGATGCACCACTCTTCTCCCTCTCTCCAACTGGTAATTGCAGCTTGCCTCATAAGAGAATGAGCAAGTGAGTGTGTGTTTGAAGTGAGGCGCTAGCCTCTTATTTATACAAGACTGGCATGTGTGAAAGGTCACAACTGGCAGGGCTGACCTCTCACTCTGGGTGGGTAAACCCACCTTTAATTAATTCTAGGTCTTCCATAATAACTGTTGGGGCCAACTTCTTATTCTGCCCTTTATAATTGTCTGATGACCAATCCGCAAAAGGGGATTTGGTCCTTATAAAATTCCTGACATGATTAATCAACAATGGAGATTAATCCAATAACAATAATAATAATAATGACATGATTAATCCACAATGGGGATTTAATCCAATAATAATAAGAATGATCTTCACAGTTACATTATTTCAACACTCCCCCTTAACAAGAAGGGTATTCTTCATCAGCATCAGGCGAGAGAGGTCTGCATCATCAATGGCATCTGGAGGACAATATCAACAATATCATCTTGAAACATTGGCTAACATATTTATGAGTCATCGGAATTTTTCTTCATCAGCAACATCATCATTCTCGAAAGAATTCTATCATCATCTGCATCAAATATGTATCAGTAAAAATGATACCTCATCACAACACTAGGATGGCACATCACAGTACTACACTAGCTCAATGTCACAGCGGTTAAGCTGGTAGCTTAGTGTTAGTCACATACTGCTTTACGTCTAACAACTAGGTCAGAAGCAAGTAATATCATCATCTCGCTTTATGTCTAACAACTAGGTCAGAAGCGAGGAATCACAGTGTCACGCTTTACGTCTAACAATGAGGTTAGAAGCAAGGAAGACATCAACATCTCTCTTTACGTCTAACAACGAGGTCAGAAGCGATGAATCATCTTGCTTTACATCTAACAACTAGGTCAGAAGCAAGGAATCAATGGCGTCATGCTTTATGTCTAACAAGTAGGTCAGAAGCATGACTCATCTTGCTTTACGTCTAACAACGAGGTCAGAAGCATGACTCATCTTGATTTACGTCCAACAACAAGGTCAGAAGGAAGGATCACACAGCGTCATGCTTTATGTCTAACAGCGAGGTCAGAAGCATGAATCATCTTGCTTTACGTCTAACAGCGAGGTCAGAAGCAAGGATCACACATCGTCATTCTTTACGTCTAACAGTGAGGTCAAAAGCATGACTCATCTTTCTTTACGTCTAACAACTAGGTCAAAAGCAAGGAATACATTTACTCCCCCTTTCAGGGAGGGTCCTTTCAGACAATACCAAGCTTATCTTAAAAGTGTTCAAACTTTACATGAGATAGAGGCTTAGTCAACACATCAGAAACCTGTTCATCCGTGCTAATGTACTGGAGCTTCAAGCCTCCTCTCTATACCATGTCGTGGATGAAATGATAGCAGATCTCTATGTGCTTCAACCTATTGTGGAACATAGGATTCTCTGTCATTTTAATGCAGCTTTGATTGTCACATAGAATCGCGGTTGCTCTCATCTCCAAATCAAATAGGTCTGCCAACAACTTTCAAATCCATATAGCTTCGTAGCTAGCAGAACATGCGGCAATGTACTCTACTTCCACTGTGCTGAGAGAAATATTGGATTGCTTCCTACTCTACCACAAGATCATAGCTGATCCCAAACTGAAACAGCATCCGGAAGTGATTTTTCTATAAGCAACGCTTCCTTCCCAATTCTCATCAGTAAATCCACTCAATGTGAAGTCATGATCTCCATCATAGCTGAGACCATAATCCACTGTACTTTTAAGGTACCTCATCACATGTTTTTCAGCCACTAGGTGAACACGTCTAGGCTCTACAAGAAACTGACTCAAGGTGTTCACTGCAAAATAGATGTCTGGTCTGGTGTTTGTCAGGTACATCAGCGATCCAATAATCTATCTGTACAGAGTGGCATCTATCAAATCTGACGAAGTATTGACCAACAGCTTCAGCTTTTCTTCCATAGGAGTATTGATGGACTTGCATTCTAGCATGCCGAATCTCTTTAAGATTTTGACCGTGTACTTACCTTGGTTAAGGAAGATTCTTTTCGGACTCTGTCATACCTCAAGACCTAAGAAGTAATGCATTAGGCCAAGGTATTTCATTTCAAATTTTACGGAAAATCTTTGTTTACATTCAGCAATGAGCTTTTCTTCTCCAGTTAAGAATAAGTCATCCACATACAGTAATAGTATTACTAGTTCATTATCCATGATCTTGAAGTAGAGATTTGAATCTGCTTTACTCTTGGTAAAGCCTAAGCTTGTCAAGAAACTGTCCATATGGCCATACCAAGCTCTAGGAGCTTGCTTCAATCCGTACAAGTCTTTCTTCAATCGACATACATGAGACTTTCTGTCTTCAACCTCAAATCCTTGGGGTTGCTCTATATACACTTCCTCTTCGATAACACCATTCAGAAAAGTTGTCTTCACATCCATCTGGTGCATCTTCCATTTCATCTTGGCAGCAAGAGCTATAATGGTTATGATCGAAGTGTATCTGGATACAGGAGTGAATGTCTCTTCATAGTCGATTCCTTCCTTCTGGAAAAAGCCATCAGCAACATTTCTCAATATTTCTCAATACTTCCATCAGCAACATTTTTTATCTTGAAGAGTCGTTTTGATGATACCACATCCTTACTTTTTGGTCTGGGAACAATTTCCCATACATCATTATTTATTATGGATTTGTATTCCTCTTTCATAGCATCTGCCCATTCCTTCTTCTGGATGGCCTCTTCAGAACATGTGGGTTCTTCATCAAGTAGATTGCACATCAAAGCCGTGTAAATGGAGAATGTCTTTGGTCTCTTTACCTGTCTTGTGGTTCCTTCTAGAAAACCATACTTCTCTCCATATTGAATAAGCTCTCTTGCCCAAGAAGGCTTTCTTTTATGGGAGAAGGTCATTTGAGGAGGTTCTTGAACTTATGTTATATCATGATCTGCAGGAGTCTCCTCATCAGGGGAAGTTATGACTTCCCTTACAGGTTATGTAGATCTCAGAACTTCCCTCACAGATTCTGTCATCCTGGGATTTACAGGTTCCTCTTCATACATTTCTTCAAGCTGACATCTTCTCGATTTCTTAAGTGCAGCTTCTTCATCAAAGGTCACGTCCCTGTAGATCTCAATATGGCGGTGACTAGGTATGTATATTCTGAAGGCCTTGGATACCTCACAGTATCCCACAAATATTCCCTTCTTTCTGGAGGGTTCCAGCTTGTTTCTTTTCTCTTTCGGTATATGGATAAACACTAGACAGCCAAATATTTTGAGATGGCTTACCTCTGGCTTCTTTCCGGTGAACATTTCTTCTGGGGTCTTGAACCCAAGTGCATTATTGGATAGTTTGTTCTGCACATAAACAACTGCCATAGCTTCTTCTGCCCATAAGCACATAGGAAGATCTTGATCGTGAATCATGGCCTTTACAACTTCCATAATAATTATGTTCTTCCTTTCAGCTACACCATTTTGTTGGGGATTATAGGGAGTAGTTAGTTCCCTCTTGATCCCGACATCTCTGCAGAAGCTTATGAACTCCTTCGAGGTATATTCTCCTCCATTATATGACATGAGTATCTTAATCTTTCTTTCGGAAAGATTCTCTATCAAGGCTTTGAATTCCTTGAATTTGCTGAATACTTCATCTTTAGATTTTAAGAAATATATCTAGGTCTTACGAGAATAATCATCAATAAATGATACATAGTATACATACCCGCTAATGGAGGATGATGGCATTGGGCCACACACGTCTGAATGGATGAGTTCCAATGCTCCTTCTTCTTTGATGTCCCTCTTTGGAAAAGGGTTCTTGATGTTCTTCCCTTGCGCACATCCATTGCGTATGCCTTCCTGATCAACCTTGAGTTCTGGTAAACCTATGACATCTTTACATATGTATGGTAGCACCTTGTATTTTACGTAGGCCAATCTTCTATGCCAAAGTTTGCATGAGTTTTCGATGGCATGGGTCATAGCAATTTCTGGGTGACCCTTCAGCTTATATAAACCATTTTCTTCACTTCTGATGACGATTGTTTCATTTAAGGTTTCTCCCTTAGCCCACACAAGAACTTCTCCATCTATGAAGGAAACTCTATAGCCTTTCTTGTCTAAAGATGATATGGAGAGTAAGTTCTTCTTTAGGCCCGGTACATAGAGTACGTCCTTCATTGTTATTGAGTTTTCTGAATCTAACTTGTAGTTTGATTCTCCTATTCCCTTGATGGGATATTGATAATCATCTCCAAGAGTTAATTTCTAAGAAAACTTCTTTTCTGAAATACAAGAGACAATATTTTTCTTACCCATCATATGCTTTGATGCAACGCTATCAATGAGCCATGTGTCCTCTCCAGGTGATACAGATCCTAAGAGAGCTGAGATCAAGACATGGTCCTTAATATTCTTCATAGGTGGTTCTTCATCTTCAGCAATGTGAGCATGTTGCCTTTTGTGCTTCCTCTTGTACTCTTCTCTTCTGACTGGACAATTATTCACCTTGTGTCCCATCTTATCACAATGATAGCATTGTATAGATGAGAGATCTCACCCCTTGTGTTGTCCTTTCTTCTGAAAATTTCTTGAATGAGATTCTTGGTTGTTGAACTTGTTTGATGGTTGTGGTTCTCTATGAGATTCCCTTTTGAAGTAGGGTTTCTTCCTTCCTCCTTTTGTATGAGTAGCTAGGGCTTGATCATCATCCCTTGCTAGTAGTGCTTCACGGTTGGCTACCCTTGTCTCTTCTTGGGTGCATTCTTCCCATAGGCTTTCAAATTGTAGTTTTTCCTTTCTGCCACATACTGACTGGATGAAGGCATCCAAAGGTATTATGAGACAATTTAGGGTAGTTATTACAAATTCGTCTTCATCAATGGTGTCTCCAATTGCTTTCAATTGTTCTGTTATTTCGGAGATTCGGGAGAAATATTCTTGAATCATTTCTCCTTTCTGCATCTTGGTATTCTTCAACTGAGTTCTGAGATTCATCTTTCGATTGATGTTCTTTCCTTCATACAGTTTTCTTTGAGCATCAAACATCTCCTTCGGGGTTTTCTTTGACGATACATACGGGATCAAGTGGTCTTTGATTGAATCTGCAATGATTCTTTGAGCCCTGATTGAGTCCTTCTGATGCTTCACTTTCTCTACGGCATCTTCAGGTTCCTCCACTTCTTCTTTGATAAATCTTGATAGGTCATTCTCTGCAAGGATCAGACCGATCCTATACTTCCAGGAACGGAAGTTGTCTATGCCTTCTAGTTTCTCAACAAGCTTTGTGCTTGCAAACATTTTGTACTTGCGGCAACAAAAATAACCAAAAAATTGAAAATGCTCAAAATCAAATTTTGACTTTACCAGGAGGTGTGCTTGGTTGAGGCGAGTAGCCTGGTGTACTCAGATCTGAAAAAATCCAAATTTTAACTCGTCAAATCTGATCTGTGGATTTCTGGACTAGTGCTTCTGGTACTTCTGGTACTCTGGTACTTCTGGTACTTCTGGTACTGGTTTTCTGGTACTTCTGGCACTTTTGTGAAACTAGGGTTTCACTTTTCAGGAGACCCAACCACTGAAAAGGTGCACTCTAGGTGCCAAATGGATCCTTGGGGGAGGGCACAGCTTTCTAGGAGGTTAGGGAGCTGAAAAGAGATACTTTTTAAAAGCCCTAATTTGCAGGTGCTGCAACAATGACGTTTTTCCTCTTGCAAATAGTGCTTTCTTCAGGTTGGATCTGATACCATGTTAATGTTTATGACATTATTATAGTTCTTTGTATTTCAATAGATAAGAACATAATAAGAACAAGATCACTGAGAAATACACATTCACAAGAGACACAACATTTATCCTGGGAAACCCTCTAGGGGAAGAAAACCCAGCAAAAACTTCCTTATCATAAATAGCTTATACAATGTTCAAGAGATAACTCAAACCAATACAGAAAGTCCTCCCCAAGAGATGCACCACTCTTCTCCCTCTGTCCAACTGATAATTGCAGCTTGCCTCATAAGAGAATGAGCAAGTGAGTGTGTGTTTGAAGTGAGGCGCTAGCCTCTTATTTATACAAGACTGGTACGTGTGAAAGGTCACAACTGGCAGGGCTGACCTCTCACTCTAGGTGGGTAAACCCACCTTTAATTAATTCTGGGTCTTCCATAATAACTTTTGGGGCCGACTTCTTATTCTGCCCTTTATAATTGTCCGATGACCAATCCGCAAAAGGGGATTTGGTCCTTATACAATTACTGACATGATTAATCCACAATGGGGATTAATCCAATAACAATAATAATAATAATGACATGATTAATACACAATGGGGATTTAATCCAATAATAATAAGAATTCTCTTCGCAGATACATTATTTCAACACTCCCCCTTAAAAAGAAGGTTATTCTTCATCAGCATCAGGCGAGAGAGGTCTACATCATCAGTGGCATCTGGAGGACAGTATCATTAATATCATCTTGAAACATTGGCTAACATATTTACGAGTCATCGAAAGTTTTCTTCATCAGCAGCATCATCATTCTCAAAAGAATGTTATCATCATATGCATCAAATATGTATCAATAAAAATGATACCTCATCACAGCACTAGGTTGGCACATCACAATACTACACTAGCTCAATGTCACAGTGGTTAAGCTCGTAGCTCAGTGTCAGTCACATCTTTATTTACGTCTAACAACTAGGTCAGAAGCAAGTAATATCATCATCTCGCTTTACGTCTAACAACTAGGTCAGAAGCGAGGAATCACAACGTCATGCTTTATGTCTAACAACGAGATCAGAAGCATGACTCATCTTGATTTTCATCTAACAATGAGGTCAGAAGCAAGGAACACATCAACATCTCACTTTACGTCTAACAACAAGGTCAGAAGCGAGGAATCATCTTGCTTTACGTCTAACAACTAGGTCAGAAGCAAGGAATCAATGACGTCATGATTTACGTCTAACAAATAGGTCAGAAGCATGACTCATCTTGCTTTACGTCTAACAACGAGTTCAAAAGCATGACTCATCTTGATTTTTGTCTAACAATGAGGTTAGAAGCAAGGATCACACGGCGTCATGCTTTACGTCTAACAACGAGGTCAGAAGCATGACTCATCTTGCTTTACTTCTAACAGTGAGGTCAGAAGCAAGGATCACACAACGTCATGCTTTATGTCTAACAGCGAGGTTATAAGCATGAATCATCTTGTTTTACATCTAACAACTAGGTCAAAAGCAAGGAATACATCTACTCCCCCTTTCAGGGAGGGTCCTTTCGGACAATACCAATATTATCTCAAAAGTGTTCAAACTTTACATGAGATAGAGGCTTAGTCAACACATCAACAACGTGTTCATATGTGATAATGTACTAGAGCTTCAAGGCTCCTCTCTGTACCATGTCGCGGATGAAATGATAGCGGATCTCAATGTACTTCGACCTATCGTGGAACACAGGATTCTCTGTCATTTTAATGCAGCTTTGATTGTCACATAGAATCGCGGTTTCTCTCATATCCAAATCAAATAGGCCTATCAACAACTTTCGAAGCCATATAGCTTCGCAGACAGCAGAACATGCGGCAATGTACTCTGCTTCCATTGTGCTGAGAGCAATACTAGATTGCTTCCTACTCTGCCACGAGATCATCGCTGATCCCAAACTGAAACAACATCCAGAAGTGCTTTTTCTGTCAGCAACGCTTCCTGCCCAATCTACATCAGTATATCCACTCAATGTGAAGTCATGATCTCCATCATAGCTGAGACCATAATCCACTATACCTTTAAGGTACCTCATCACATGTTTTGCAGCCACTAGGTGAACACGTCTGGGCTCTACCAAAAACCGACTCAAGGTGTTCACTGCAAAATAGATGTCTAGTATGGTGTTCGTCAGGTACATCAGCAATCCAATAATCTATCTGTCCAGAGTGGCATCTATCAAATCTGACGAAGTATCGACCAACAGCTTCAGCTTTGCTTCCATTGGAGTATTCATGGACTTGCATTCTAGCATGTCGAATCTCTTTAAGATTTCGACCATGTACTTCCCTTGGTTAAGAAAGATTCTTTCTGGACTCTTCCATACCTCAAGACCTAAGAAGTAATGCATTAGGCCAAGGTCTTTCATTTCAAATTCTGTGGCAAGTCTTTGTTTACATTCAATGATGAGATTTTCTTCTCCAGTTAAAAATAAGTCATCCACATATAGTAATAGTATTATTGGTTCATTATCCATGATCTTGAAGTAGAGATTTGAGTCTACTTTACTCTTGGTAAAGCCTAAGCTTGTCAAGAAACTGTCTATACGGCCATACCAAGCTCTAGGAGCTTGCTTCAATCCGTACAAGGCTTTCTTCAATCGACAGACATGAGACTTTCTATCTTCAACCTCAAATCCTTGGGGTTGCTCTATATACACTTCCTCTTCGATAACACCATTCAGAAAAGCTATCTTCACATCCATCTGGTGCAGCTTCCATTTCATCTTGGCAACAAGAGCTACAATGGTTCTGATCGAAGTGTATCTGGCTACAGGAGCGAATGTCTCTTCATAGTCGATTCCTTCCTTCTGGGAAAAGCCACGAGTGACAAATCTTGCTTTATATTTCTCAATACTTCCATCAGCAACATGTTTTATCTTGAAGAGCCATTTTGATGATACCACATCCTTACTTTTTGGTCTGAGAACAATTTCCCATACATCATTCTTTATTATGGATTGGTATTCCTTTGTCATAGCATCTACCCATTCCTTCTTCTGGATGGCCTCTTCAAAACATGTGGGTTCTTCATCAAGTAGATTGCACATCAAAACTGTGTAACTAAAGAATGGCTTTGGTCTCTTTACCTGTCTTGTGGTTCCTTCTGGAACACCATACTTCTCTCCATCTTCAATAAGCTCTCTTTCCCAAGCAGGCTTTATTTTATGGGAGAATTTCATTTGAGGAGGTTCTTGAACTTCTGTTATATCATGATCTTCAGGAGTCTCCTCATTAGGGGAAGTTATGACTTCCCTTACAATTTATGTAGCTCTGGGAACTTCCGTAACAGATTCTGTCATACTGGGATTTACATGTTCCTCTTCATACATTTTTTCAAGCTGGCATCTTCTCGATTTCTTAAGTGCATATTATTCATCAAAGGTCACGTCCCTGCTAATCTCAATATGGCGGTGACCAGGTATGTAGATTTTGAAGGCCTTGGATACCTCACAGTATCCCACAAATATTCCCTTCTTTCCGAAGGGTTCCAGCTTGTTTCTTTTCTCTTTTGGTATATGGATAAACACTGGACAGCCAAATATTTTGACATGGCTTACCTCTGGCTTCTTTCCGGTGAACATTTCTTCTGGGGTCTTGAACCCAAGTGCATTATGGGATAGTCTGTTCTGCACATAAACAACTGCCATAGTTGCTTCTGCCCATAAGCACATAGGAAGATCTTGATCATGAATCATGGTCTTTAGAGCTTCCATAATCGTCCTGTTCTTCCTTTCAGCTACACCATTTTGTTGGGGATTATAAGGAGTAGTTAGTTCCCTCTTGATCCTAATATCTCTGCAGAAGCTTACAAACTCCTTCGAGGTATATTCTCCTCCATTATATGACCTATGTATCTTAATATTTCTTTCGAAAAGATTCTCTATCAAGGCTTTGAATTCCTTGAATTTATTGAATACTTCATCTTTAGATTTTAAGAAATATATCGAGGTCTTATGAGAATAATCATCAATAAATGATACATAGTATACATACCCGCTAATGGAGGATGATGGCATTGGGCCACACACGTCTGAATGGATGAGTTCCAATGCTCCTTCTGCTTTGTTGTCCCTCTTTGGAAAAGGATTCTTGATGTTCTTCCCTTGCGCGCATCCATTGCATATGCCTTCTTGATCAACCTTGAGTTCTGGTAAACCTGTGACATATTTTCATATGTATGGTAGCGCCTTGTAGTTGGTGTGGTCCAATATTCTATGCCAAAGTTCGCATGAGTTTTCGATGGCATGGGTCATAGCAGTTTCTGGGTGACCCTTAAGCTTATATAAACCATTTTCTTCAATTCCAATGACGATTGCTTCATTTAAGGTTTCTCCCTTAGCCCACATAAGAACTTCTCCATCTATGAAGGCAACTCTATAGCCTTTCTTGTCTAAAGCTGATATGGAGAGTAAGTTCTTCTTTTGGCTCAGTACATAGAGTATGTCCTTCATTGTTATTGAGTTTTTTGAAACTAGCTTGTAGTTTGATTCTCCTATTCCCTTGATGGGATATTGATAATCATATCCAAGAGTTACTTTCTAAGAAAAATTCTTTTATAAAATACAAGAGAGAGTATTTTTCTTACCCGTCATATGCTTTGATGCACCACTATCAATGAGCCATGTGTCCTCTCCGGGTGATACAGATCCTAAGAGAGCTGAGATCAAGACATGGTCCTTAATCATCTTCATAGGTGGTTCTTCATCTTCGGCAATGTGATCATGTTGCCTTTTGTGCTTCCTCTTGTACTCTTCTCTTCTGACTGGACAATTATTCACCTTGTGTCCCATCTTATCACAATGATAGCATTGTATATATGAGAGATCTCACCCCTTGCGTTGTCCTTTCTTCTGAAAATTTCTTGAATGAGATTCTTGGTTGTTGAACTTGTTTGATGGTTGCGGTTCTCTATGAGATTCCCTTTTGAAGCAGGGTTTCTTCCTTATTCCTTTTGTATGAGTAGCTAGGGCTTGATCATCATCCCTTGCTAGTAGTGCTTCACGGTTGGCTACCCTTGTCTCTTCTTGGGTGCATTCTTCCCATAGGATTTCAAACTGTAGTTTTTCCTTTCTACCACATACTGACTGGATGAAGGCATCCAAAGGCCTTGTGAGACCATTTAGGGCAGTTATTACAAATTCGTCTTCGTCGATGGTGACTCCAATCGCTTTCAATTGTTCTTTTATTTCGGAGATTCGGGAGAGATATTCTTTAATCATTTCTCCTTTCTACATCTTGGTATTCTTCAACTGAGTTCTAAGATTCATCTTTCGATTGATGTTCTTTCCTTCATATAGTTTTCTTAGAGAATCAAACATCTCCTTCGGGGTTTTCTTTGATGATACATACGGGATCAGGTGGTCTTTGATTGAATCTCCAATGATTCTCTAAGCCCTTATTGAGTCCTTCTGATGCTTCACTTTCTCTACGGCATCTTCAGGTTCCTCCACTTCTTCTTTGATAAATCTTGATAGGTCATTCTTTGTAAGGATCAGACTGATCCTATACTTCCAAGAACGAAAGTTGTCTATGCCTTCTAGTTTCTCAACAAGCTTTGTGCTTGCAGACATTTTGTACTTGCAGTAGCAAAAATAACCAAAAAAATTAAAATGCTCAAAATCAAATTTTGACTTTACCAAAAGGTGCGCTTGGCTGAGGCGAGTAGCCTGGTGTCCTCAGATCTGAGAAAATCCAAATTTTACTCTATCAAATCTGATCTGCGAATTTTTGGACTGGTGCTTCCGGTACTTCTGGTACTCTGGTACTTCTGGTATTGGTTTTCTGGTACTTCTGATACTTTTGTGAAACTAGGGTTTCACTTTTTGGGAGATCTAGCCACTGAAAAGGTGCACTCTAGGTGCTAAATTGATCCTTGGGGGAGGGCACAGCTTTCTAGGAGGTTAGGGAGCTAAAAAGAGATACTTTTTTAAAACCCTAATTTGCAAGTGCTGCAACAGTGACGTTTTTCCTCTTGCAAATAGTGCTTTCTTCAGGTTGGCTCTGATACCATGTTAATGTTTATGCCATTATTATAGTTCTTTGCATTTCAATAGATAAGAGCGTAATAAGAACAAGATCACTGAGAAATGCACATTCACAAGAGACACAGCATTTATCCTGGGAAACCCTCTATGGGAAGAAAACCCAGCAAAAACTTCCTTATCATAAATATCTTATACAATGTTCAAGAGATAACTCAAACCAATATAGAATGTCCTCCCCAAGAGATGCACCACTCTTCTTCCTCTCTCCAACTGGTAATTGCAGCTTGCCTCATAAGAGAATGAGCAAGTGAGTGTTTGTTTGAAGTGAGGCGCTAGCCTCTTATTTATAAAAGACTGGCACGTATGAAAGGTCACAACTGGCAGGGTCGACCTCTCACTCTGGGTGGGTAAACCCACCTTTAATTAATTCTGGGTCTTCCATAATTCTTATTCTTCCCTTTATAATTGTCCGATGACCAATCCGCAAAATGGGTTTTGGTCCTTATACAATTACCGACATGATTAATCCACAATGGGGATTAATCCAATAACAACAATAATAATAATGACATGATTAATCCACAATTTGGATTTAATCCAATAATAATAAGAATGCTCTTCGCAGTTACGTTATTTCAACAATTCTTTCATTAAATGGGTTGAGGCTATGCCTACATTTCTTAATGATGTTCATACTGCAACACTCTTTGTTTTTAACCAAATCATCACTCGCTTTGGTGTCCCACAAGCCATTTTCATTGATCATGGCTCACATTTCCAGAACCAGATGATGAGTGAGTTTCACGTCAAGTTGTTTTTTCATCATGAAAACTCATCCCCATACTATCCTTGAGCAAACAGACATTTTGAAGGTATCAACAAAATCCTAAAGACCATGCTCCAACGCATGGTGGGGACAAACAAAACCTCTTGGCACCCGCAATTTTTCTCTGCACTCTGGGCCTACCACACTTCAGTGAAAACTGCGACTAGATTCACTCCATTCCAATTGGTATATGGCATAGAAGTGGTGTTACCAATCGAGTGTGAGATCCCTTCGTTGAAACTCACCGCCTCATACCTTTGTTGAAGAGGAAGGATTCCTGTACTCAATCAAGTTGGATGAAACACATCGTGATGTTGCTCTCGTTAATGAGACATATTAAAAATGAATGAAGAGTCAATATGACAAATCCATTCAACCTCGTTCTTTTACAGAAGGAGACTTAGTTCCCATTTATGACCAAGCTCACGATAAGTTGGGGACAGGAAAGTTAGAACCTCTGTGGCATGGACCTTATATCATAAAATGTGTATTACATAGAGGCACTTATGAGTTAGTCGACTGTGATGCAATATCTCTCGGTGAGCCCCGAAATAGGCTTTACCTCAAGAAGTACTATGCATAGAACATCTGGCATGTGTGCTTTGTACACTATTTTACTATATACTTTTGATTTGGTGTGTCTTTTCTCTTGCATGTATGAGTTTTGTCTTAATTTCTTATACTTTGGCTTGTGATTGTGTGCATGGATGACATCTCCCTTTCCCATATTTTTTGGGTTTTTGGATGACACTAGTCGACACACCCAGAACGTTGCTTCTGCAGCTTGGGTCATTTACCACTCTGGTGAGTTGGTGAGTTCAGGAGGAATTTTCTTGGGATCGGCAACCAATAACATGGAAGAATATCATGACATCATTAGACTCTTAACTGAAGCTTCCTCTCTAGGTATAACTCATCTGATTATTAACCTAGACTCTCAACTCATGGTCTGCCAACTTAATTGAGATTACGTTGTTCACAACCCTGTCTTACTACGTCTCCACCTAAGAGTTCATTGTCTCGAAAGATCGTTTGAATTTATACAATACAGACATATAACAAGAGAACTCAACACAACGTCAGATTCATTAGCTAATTACATATTGGATCAATATCTTGCGCATAGATAAAACMTTTKTAAAAAGACATAAATCACATGTACACAAAAGCATCACATAAGATAAATTGCAACATCAATAGGCACCACAAAACTCAKATATATATATATATATATATATATATATATATATATATATATMTGAGTTTTGTGGTGCCTATTGATGTTGCAATTTATCTTATGTGATGCTTTTGTGTACATGTGATTTATGTCTTTTTAMAAAKGTTTTATCTATGCGCAAGATATTGATCCAATATGTAATTAGCTAATGAATCTGACGTTGTGTTGAGTTCTCTTGTTATATGTCTGTATTGTATAAATTCAAACGATCTTTCGAGACAATGAACTCTTAGGTGGAGACGTAGTAAGACAGGGTTGCGAACAACGTAATCTTAATTAAGTTGGCAGACCATGAGTTGCTTAATAGAAAATGCTTGTTTTAAAATACTTCGTCAAAAGGTACATAATAGGGAAAAATATTTGGGCCTTCATGCCCATGACATCATCATGAAAGACTACAAAATATGTTGAGGATACTAGTCATCGTCATGTATCATGTTGTGATCTGTGAATCACACTACTGCACGAGCCACTTATCGAAGTAAGTGGTTCAAACTCTCAAGAACTCCAATTATCTATCTCTGCCAATGGAGAGGCATGTCTCGCCTCCTGAGAGGTGGGACACCCATGTTCAAACCTCATAGGTTCCTCTCAAACTCTTGAATTCCTCCCACCACAACCTCATGCTCTACTGCTACCTATACATATCCACGATGCCCCAGTGTCGGCATGTCCACCAGACGTGATGTTCCTCTGTTTGCATGATGAAACAAAACATCTTTAGATCCCTCATTGTACACATCAAAAACAATATAAAATATAAAAAAAAAAAAAAATACATGACAAGGTTTAGTTTTGTACCTGACGCATCCCACTGAATTCCCTCGGGGAGCACCAAGTCTGCAGTACCCCGAAATTCCACTTTAGCATAAGGAAAGTCCTCGATAACAACTAGTTGTCTCCTCCACCAAGCAAATAAATCAGTTGTAAATCTAAATGCTAAGGGATCATTCCCCAATCTCAGGGATAAACTGGTCCATCTCTTCATCTGTGGCTCAGTCGCAAGACGTACTATCAATGCAACATGTGGATGCATCTAGGGAACACTCTCCAAGAAGAACGAAACTAGAAAAAATCCATATCCAAACTACTTTTGTTTACCTCTCCTGCACTTCGATATTTGTTCCTTCACATTTCGAAGGAACCATGTGCTCCAGTTAAACAACCTGGGCTCTACACATTGTAAAGCATATGGCATCTATGATTTCGAAGCTAGATGAGCGCTAGTACTACCCGCCAATTTGGTAATGGCGAATAGAATCGATCAACGTGCCAAATCCCTTACATATTTGATCATGATTTTCCCACCTACCAATTGTGATCCTGGTATACAGTGATCAACAACATATGCCTCGATTAGCTGAGGAGTTTCCTGATGTCCGGACAAGAGGATAGGATCCCCTCTCCTCGAGAGGCCCGTCAAAAAGTACACATCATCAAGCTCAATATCGAGCATGTGTGTCCCAATGAAAAAATCTTGTTCGGCATCATCCCACAAATCAATCAAGTACTCAAGTAATAGTACATCTTTCCTCATATTTTGGAGCTTAAATTACTTGAGTAGACTACAATTTCGCAAAACTTCCCTTGCTTGAGGGTTTTGTAAAGAGGAAATTTCACTGAACTCGTGTTCGCATTATTTCCACTCTATCATGGCTAAATGATCAGTGAAATCTGTAATACAACCAATTAAACATATTTAGTCCACTTTTTATGGGAGAAAATTGTGTCTTTTTAGCCCGAAATATAGACAAAAAAAAAATAGTTATGCGTCAACGCTCCCTTAACTCTACCCACAGAGTGCTAGCACTCCCTGGGCATGTGCACTAGGGCGCTGATATCTAGATCGACGCTCCCCTCACCCCTTTGAGGGAACGTCGGTCAATTCGCTACCTAGGGCTTCGCAAGGATCCCAGAACACCCAAATTTAAGCTAAAACAAAAAATTAAACCATAAAAAAATGATTGGAAATGAAAAATGACCAACCTAGTCCAGACGGAACTAAAAATGGTCGACCACAACTCTCGTACTCACAACTCGAAAATCGACTCCCAAAGGTGGAAAATTCCAAATATGGAAGAATTTGGTAAAAATCAATTGGCAAATGAAATTCTTAACCTATTTTACTATTTGATAGATTTGATTTTTTCTATTTCTCACTAATATAATTTTTTTGGGGGTTTTTTAATCTTTTTCAATTACTAATTTTTTGGGCCTAGAACTGTCTATATTTGCAGGTTTTTAAGAAGTATATTTTCGAAAACCTTGCAACACTGATGAGCATAATCTTTGTTCTTTCTCGCGCTTGAAAAAACGTGAGAATGTAACCGAGTATACTTTTATCACTTTTTCGAACTCGTAAAAGTTACACGAAAAAGGAACCCCCTAGAGTCATCTTTAAGCTCTTTTCAGACTCTCTAAATATGAAAATATCATCGAGTGATCTTGCTTCCTTTCATTCTCATTAAAAAGGTCTTGAAAGGGCATCTCCTGAGTAGTATTTTATCTCTTTTTTGGACTTCGGAGACTAAAATTACGAAAAAGGACAACCTTGGAGTCGCCTTTAAGTTCTTTTCAAACTCTCTAAACATGAAAAACCACTTATTTTTCCTTCTTTGGACTTGCTAAAATCACACATTGAAGGGCCCATATGGGACCGAACCCTTACTTCTTCCAGTTAGTTAAACAAAGGAAGAGGGACTTACTGAAGGTGATTTATATCAAGCATGTGTTATCCTCCTCGAGCTCGTAAAAACAAAAATAGGTACTTGTATATCTGGATGGGGGGGGAATTGAAGGAAGTAAGTCAAGTTATCTTTTAGAATTGTTACAAGTCACTCTTGCAGTCTCCCTTGAACACGACACTTGTTTCCACCTACATTTTGAACACTTGGATAATCTGCTAAACCTCTGCATTGAACCAATCCTATGAGTCTTTCCACTCCTTTGGGTCACCCAATAAATGTCACAGCATCCGCTACATTATGTTTTGGTCCATGTTACGTTTATGCTTCCAAGTCATGTTGTGCCTCAATGTTCAAGGGAAGTATCTTCCTCGAGATTCAACCATCAAAAATTTCCAGTTTCAATACCCGTGTCAGTCCATCCTCATTTGATTCACCATCTTACATCTCTTTCCTATGTCAGTTTCATGTCAATGATGAGGGATACATCAAGTCCCTCCTTCGACGAGTCTTTTCCTGTCGACTTCAACACATCATCTGGGAATTAGACTTAGAAACTATTTAGTACCTTGGGACCTGCATGCCTCAATGGCAGGCTTCCTCACCTCCGACAGTAGGTTTTCATCATTGAACTCGGATTGGATGATTCCATGAATGTTTGACTTCAACTCATTTATTCACATTTGTTGGAGTGTACTAGGGTACCTTGGGAGTCATTGACATCATTGGTGATTTCCCTCGCACATGTTAAGGGTTTACCTCAATGATCGGTAATCAAGTGGTTTCTACCATGTTCAACATCAAAACATCTATTCACATGTCTATATTCATACCACATCGGGATTGGGACGAAGACCCTGGGTTGAGCATTCACTTTGATATCTTATTTCCCCAGGCTACGAAGGAGATCTTTTGAGCATGTTGATATATATATATATATATATATATATATATATATATATATATATATATATATATATATATATATATATATATTGTCACATAGATCCACATTGTAATGGTTTGTGGCTATGTTTTATCATCTCATAGCTCCACTATGTATTTTTCATGGCTACGATCAGTTCATGTCATGGAGGTATAGATCCACATTGTATCCTTGGTGGCTATACCCTTATTCAGTATCATCATGGATCCACAGTGTATTTATTGGCAGCCATACCTTAAGTTCTTTGTTACTCAATCATAGGTATGCCCTCCTTGGGTTTGAAACACATGATAACATTTGTTTGATGGTTGTTTGCAGCTTCTACTAGGTTCTCTGAATCCATTCCCTTTCTTTGAAAATATACAAAGCATTTCAGTCATCATCTTCCATCTTTTGACTTCACACTTTGGGGAGCAATCTGTTACATGTCCAAATTCCTCACTTCGATAATGTCACATTATCATTGTCGCAAGTGTCACACTTTTGTCAAAAGTGTCGTAAATGTCACATTTTTCATTCTACATATGTTGCATTGAGAACGACACCATGGAAACACTTGATACATCCTCTAGAACATGTTGGAAGGGGAAACCACATCATTTGAAAAGCTAAGAAAAATGTTTTTCCTTGAGAAATGGTCATCTTAACGAACTTTTGGAAGATCAACACTCCCCTTCTCATCTGCAGGGAGCGCTAGCGCTCCCTTTCCATCTAGCAGGGAGTGTTGCAGCGCTCTATTGCTAGTTTTGAGGGAGCATTTATTGGTTGATAGAATCATGGGAATATATCCCTCTTATCTCTAAAGACAACTAGAGACGATCTAAGTTGGTTTGGATCGAACCCAAGCTTTAGGTTACCTCTAAGGGAGATGTCACAACTAATGGAGTCATATCCTCAACTTATTCCAAATACAACTAATGTGGTTGAGCCTCTCAAAGCCTATAAAAGGAGGAATTATCATGGTGAATGAAAAGAGAAGATCAACAAAAAGTATTTTCATTCTGATCGTGGATATTTCGAGCAAGGGGTTGGACATGGAGGACTTGGAGAGGTTTTTGTAACTGCATATACTGATTGTAAGTGCCTTGTAATGTTCTCATTAATATATGCTTGGCCTATTTGCCTCAAGTTTGTGTATGGTTACATATACTTGTCTTTTGTTGATAAATTTAGTTTAAAATAATCTTCGTAGAGTAGGAAGTATTTGTTTTCATTTTTGTCTATTGGATAACATATATCATTAAGGAGATTGAAGATCAAGTTCATCTTGGATTAAGCAAGGACAAGCTTCAGAAAAAGGTACATCATACTTTCTTCCTCTTTTCCCTTTGACTATTTTAACTTCATTTAAAGGAATGTTAGTGTCCAATGTTAGCATCTTTCTGTCTTGGTAGTAGGGTTCTAAAATTCAAGAGGATATTCACCTGTCTACAGGGGAATTTTCCTACAGCAAGTATCATCCCCTGTGAGAATAAGGGGTCTTGAGAATTAACCCAAAGAAGTAAAAACTTCCTCTTTCGTTTCCATATGATTTGATGCGGTAGAATCTATAATCCATGAATCAGATGAGGAATTAATTGCATGGTCTTCTTCCTTCTTCTTCTTAGCTCCTTATGGAATGAAGTTTCCAAGGTTGTTCTACTAAAGTACATGTGCCATAATATCCATATGTTTCTTCATGCATGTGGATTCTTCATGATTCTCTTTATTGCAGTAAGTGCATTGCTTTCCATTCTTCTTCTTCTTGGAATCTGAAGAGTCTTTGGAACCTAAAGAATTGTTGAAGGGTTTGGAATATCCCTCCTTGTCGTTTTGTTTCGCCTTTCCATTCTATTTGGATTTATGATTGGATTACCCTTTTCCATCATGCATGGTGAGTGCATGTGCTTTGATATCCTTGATTATGCCCATTTGAATGAGTTTTTATTGCTCATGTGTGATAGAATCAATGAACCAACCCATGGTAGGCATCTTCCACTTTGTTCCCATGAGATATATTCCAGAATGGAAAGTGGAGACATGGACAACATATTATGGTCCTAACTTGGTAAAGATTGTTAGAATAAGTTGGTCCACTTTTTTAGACTTATGAATACCACAAGATGCAAAGCTCAATATCAAAGATTTAAACTTGGTAAAGAAATCATGTATATTGTCAAAACTTTTAGGATCCAAGGTATTCAACTCTACCTCAAGCATATGACCTCTCATCACATCCTGCTTTCCAAAGAGACTTTCCAAGGTGTTCCAGATCTCGCTTGGAGTCGTGCATGTTTCAACATGAAACCATAAATAAGTTGAAATTATTTCAAGAAGAAGTTATGTGGCCTCATCCTTTTGGTTTTCCAATCTGGTCTTCTCAATTGTTGATGTAGGTTATGTTTATGTCCCCATCAACAAATTATACAATCATTTCCTTTTCAGTTGAAATTCAACCTTGGGATTCCAATCAAAATAATTAAATGGTGTGAGAATAATCACCAAATTTGACTGAAGAATTGGTTTCATATCCATCTCTCCCACTATTTTTGAGAAACCCTAAAAAAATTGCCTCAATCTACAAGTGAAAAACTGAGAAATCATTGCATAAAAAGAACTTTTAGAAGGGTGTCACACCCTACTTGAAGATAAAGAGAGACACTCTCCTAGTAGTCACAATATAGTAGTGTACTAGGGTGTGACACTTCCAAAATAAAAAATACTATAAGTGTTCAACAGGGAGAGGTTGCGACACTTTCAAAATGTCGCACTTTTTGACAAAGAGAAGTTGTGACATTTTCTATTACACAGATTACACTCGTTGAAACTATAATTTTCTTATTCTCTGGCTTGTTTGTATTTCTCCAAGCATCTCGGATCTAATACCATGTCAATGTTTCATCGAAACCTGCACAAGAAACATAGCTAAAGCAAGTACAAATAAATCTTATCACGAAAGGACAAGAGATTCAATATGGAATAATGAGAAAATATATTCACACTACTCCAATGAACTAATCAATGATAGATCATTGTGATGATGATGATGATTCAATGAATGATTGGAATACACTCATATATAGGAAAGAACATTCCATAATTAGGAAAAGAAATCAAGCAGTTAGCTTTCCTTAGGAATGCATG
Organism: Picea engelmannii; assembly: GCA_009831015.1. Classification (NCBI taxonomy): domain Eukaryota; kingdom Viridiplantae; phylum Streptophyta; class Pinopsida; order Pinales; family Pinaceae; genus Picea; species Picea engelmannii. Next base: position 84,170 of record ML805714.1, read on the forward strand.
CATGCATAATAGTGATGGTCTAAATAGAAAGTCTAAATTAGAACTAGTCAGTTAACTCACATTGAACTAGTGTGTCGAAAATAGAAATTTCTCCAACAGCTTCATCTTATTTTATTTTCTCCTCAGTTGTTATTCGGGCTTTAACTTCTTCTTTTAACTTTTTCTTTACTTGTTTTGATGCTTCATTTTCTTTCCTTTTTTTCTATATTTCTTTAGAATTTGCATTATAATTATTCTTGCTTCTTTTTCTACTTTTCTTCTCATCTTAATTTCCAATATTTTATTCTATCTAAAACTTCCTCATATGAAGTTTCAAATCTATTTACTTGTTGTCTTCCCATTCCTCATAAGCATAGGGCCAGGTATATTGTTATGATCCAATGCCTTTAAAATGATAAAAAAAACTCGATAATTACAGTCCACTTCGAGGGGGAAACCTCCTTTTACAATATATCCACTTCAAAATACAATATCATATGAGATAATATGATCCTAATACTAGATCTCCTTGATATATATATATAGGAGACAGAGGGGTACAAATATGATGAAAGGGTGCATTGAATGGTTCTAGTCGACCTACTAGAGATGTAATAATTCAATATCTAGGGATTAATAACCAGTCCTATACATAACATGATTCAATATCTAAGGACTAGTAAGGGGTTTTATACATAACATGGGGCTTTGTCTAGGGATTAACATGACCCTCCCCTTCAAACAAGTGTTGTACTCAACACTTGACTAACCATGGGTTCTTTTGCACGAAGAACTCATATTCCCATGTTCCCTCTTCCACTAGTAGGTTTTTCCATTTGACGAGGTACTTTGTAATTGCTCGATTTATCAGCTGCTTAATTCGTGTTTCAAATATTTTTTATGGCTCTAGTATTTTTTTCCCTTCTTCATTGATCTCTAGTAAAATAGTTTGTACTGAGATCTTGTTGCCAATAACCTTGTTTAAGAAAGAAACATGGAAGACTGGATGTACACGTGAAGATGGAGGCAACTCCAATTTGCAAGCCATACTTACAATCCTTTGCAAAACCTTATAGCGGCCATAATATTGTTGGGTGTGGGTTTTCGTCGATGGTTTTCAATTTTCGGTTAAGGAATTAGGGTTGTTTCCTAATCCAAGTCATTGGATTAGGGTTTTGGATCCTGTTGGATCCTATATTTATATTGTATTGTAAACAATGTAGGACATGAGGAATATAGAAGATGTTGGTTTTCCCGATTTGGGTTTCTAGGGGAAAAATATATGTGTAATGTGTGTATTTTCCATTGTATCTTTTATGTTCTTTTATTGAAAATTTGTTTGCAGTAAATAATTGTATAAGGTTAAAATCTACATTTGGTATCAAAGAAATTATTGGCTTCAGGGGGATGCCTTTTAGGTCATGGGTTTGGCTCGGGACTGTGATAAGCCTTGTTACAATGAGAGATCTGTGGTATTGATTATTCAAGTGAAAAGAAATGGAAAGAAGTTAAAAAATAGGGATCAAGAAATTTAATGGGAAAAGGTTTGAGTTGTGGAAGCTCAAGATGGAAGATTTGTTGGTAGATAGAGATCAATGGGTTGTGTTGGATCCAGGTACTACACCTATAGGAACATCAGAATATGACTGGAAACAGTTGGATGGGAAGGTGAAGGGAACAATTCGATTGTGTCTCTGAGATTCAGTATTATTGAATGTGTCAGGGGAAGTATTAGCACAGGGGAAGACCCAGGGTTCAACGCTTCAACAACACACCAACAAAACCTTAACTACTGGCCCTTTTGGCAACACCTGTCAAGCAGGCAAAGTCTCACCCGAGGTAGAGGCAGGAAGGGTTACAGGACTCAGGTGTCTGTAACCAAGATGGGACACAGATCTATGATTACAATTCTTCACAGAGTACTTAGGAACAACATTCATTAATATACTAGCTTCAATCACATCGCAGATCAAAACCTAAGTACAGTTCGACACAGTAACAATAACAAAATATACTTTTCACTTAGCATTCAAAGGTTAGATATACACATTTGAACATACATAAATCACTAAGAATCCATAGATCTATCTATCATTCATAACATTCCATGCACTAAGCAGATTCAAAGCATAAGCACAAAGAAAACCATCAACAAAAGAATTACGTGGTTCACCCCGGCATGGGGTTACATCCACCAATTAGTTCGTCTCTTCTTTATTAGGTCTTCAATCTCTTACATTCATCTTCTTCTATGCACTAAGCCAAGAGCCAAGCTTCGCACTAGACAGGTGATCTGTGCACTAAGCACCAGATCCACCTTCCCAAAATCAGGTCAAGGCATAGAGCCAACTTGCACAGAGCATTACATACACAACTTGTTGCACAAAGCAACTCAAAACCACTTGCACTTAGCTACATACACATCACTTGTCTCTTGCACTCAATCCATCACTACATGGATTTCACTAAGCACACTTTGCTAAGCCTCCTCTTCTACATTACATTCTTACATATTTATACTTTTACATCCCTTACAAAAAGGCTTAATCATGGGTAAACCCATGGGCCAACATCCCAAAACCCTAATACAAAAACCCTAATGAACCCCTTGTTGGGTCCACAAAATAAGTGAGATCCCACGATCTCAGCTCTGCCTAGGCTCTCCATCTACGACTAGCCTGTCAAAGTCCAAAAGTGGTCAAACCCAACCAATGTTTCCTCAAAACTTGATTGAGGGACAACAAGAAGCTACATCTAAGGCGTTATGGGATAAGTTGGGGAACTTGTATCAGTCTAATTTCATGGTAAATAAATTTCTCATGCGGAAGGAGTTGTATAACCTAAGGATGAGAGATGGAGACTCAGTGACAGAGCATACAAATGGCTTCAATATTTTGGTAATCCAGTTATTATCTGTTGAGATTAAAATTTCAAATGAAGATAAGTGTATTAGTTTATTGTTCTCTTTACCAGACTCGTGGGATAGTTTGGTTGTGGCCATAGGTACTAATACAACTACCTTTAATTTTGATGATGTCATCTCATCCTTGTTGTTGGAGGAGATAAGACAGAAGAACATGGAAAGACAGAGCACAAATGCATTATTTGCAAGAGGATTCTCCTAGGAAAGAAATAGATCTAAGTTCTCAAGTGGGAGATTTAAATCTAAGGGTAGATCTAAATCTCCTAGAAATTTTGTAAAGGTATGTTGGATATGTGGAAAAGAAGGGCACTACAAGAAGCAATGTAGATCCAAAAGTCTTGAGAGAGGGAAGGTATCTGAAGATGCTCCTTATATAGAAGAAAATACCTTCAAGGAAGAAGGAAGAGATGTGTAGTTGGATTCTTCAAGCACACATGTAGATCATGAGGCATGGTTGGTTGACTCAGGTGCATCCTTTCATATGACTCCCCATAGGGAGTGGTCCTATGAATATGAAAGGTATGATCGAGGTAATGTTTTCCTAGGTGATGACTCAAAAACCATAATCATAGGTCGAGAAAGATTCAAGTTGAAGGCCATAGATGGAAGGATTAGAAAAATTCATGGTGTTCTACACATCCCAGGATTGGCCATAAATTTTATTTATGTAAGAAAAATGGACAATGCAGGGGTAAAAATAGTATTTGAAAAAGAAACATGCGGGATGCTTCAAAGAGAAATGGTGTTGTTGAAGGGAGTTCTGGTTGGAGCCCTATATAATATGCAAGGAAGCACTATTAGTGATGGGTGTAATAGTTCCATTGTTCCTGATACTGGAGCTGAAGAAGAAAAAACTCCTACAATATCTGGAGAAAAGGCTATGTTGTGGAATCAAAGACTGGGGAATATCAGAGAGAATGGTTTTCGACCACTACACAGTAAAGGTATGGTTGAAGGTATGTCTAATTTCTCTATGTATTTTGATTTTTGTGAAAATTGTATATATGGGACACAAAATCGGGTAAGATTCCCCTCTAGTGCAACGAGGGTAGAAGGAATTTTATAGCTAGTGCAGAATGATGTGTTTGGACCTATGTCGGTTCCATCATTGGGAAAATATGTGTACTATGTCTCATTTATAGATGACTTCTTGATCTGAAAATAGAAGGTTGACTTGTTATGCTATGCAAGCACCCTCTACTTCATTAAATAAACTTTACAGGACCTTGCTTCATGTGTATAAATATGCAAGATAAATTTATGTGTTAAGTTCATGTATCTTCTTGTAAATGCTTATGTGTGAGAAAATGTTCTTTTAAATGGTTAAATAAGTGCTTTATATAAAAACACAGCAACATAACTTGTAGCAAATAAACCATCAAACTCAGAACAATCACAACATGATAAAGGAGTTCACCCCCCTCCGGGCTACATCTCCTTGAGCCTCCATCAATGGACTTGGCTCTCTGGGATTAATCATTCAAAAGTTCTTTTACAAGCTGCTTCTCAACTCCAATGTAAAAACAGATTGTACCATTGAGATCAAAACACATAAAAACCCCAAAAATGACTAATAGAACTCAGAAAACGGATCATGGCTCATCCGAGCATGACCTCTTCTACATGTGACCATAAGCTTCACTGAGCTTCTCTTTGGCAAAAACACCTGTAAAAGTCCTCAAAAGCCTATGAAACCTGTCCCAATGTGTTCAGAGCATATCAATTATCCAAAAATGATTATTCAATCACAAAAAACAAACATCGGCTCACCAAACCATGTCCTCGATCAATGAGGGCTTCAAGCTCCCTGGAGCTTGCTGAAACTTCAATGGTGAAAAACTCGTAGAAGAAGTCTTCAAATGGCCTTGAAAACAGCACCAATGGATCTAGCACGTCCAAAAACCCCTAGCTGGGCTTTTACGGCACCTCAATCGGCCAAAAGATGAAGAAGTTATGCCTCCTCCATTTTCCTCCTTCAAGCTTTCTGAAACTGGTTCGCCAAAACGCAACTCTGTGTGCATGAACCAAGAACACGCTCCAAAATGCGCGTTAAAACCTAGCACCGAGCGGTTTCGAAAAATGGTCCAAACTGTAGGACGGTTAGGGCACCTCCAGTGCCTAACCGCCAAGCTCTCGGGCACCTGGGGTCATATGACCGCACTCTATGAAAAAAAAGGGCTAATGATTACAACTTCCCCACATAACCGTTGTAACCAAATTTAAACCGCGTGCAAACGGTCGCAACCACATAACCGCGCACATTTTAAAACACGTTATGTAAACACAACCATGGTATAATCAAATAAACCATGGCTTAACAAATAAACGGCGCACATATTATACAAACACACGGTTATATGAGTTACACCAAAACTGTGGGCTTTGGACTCCCGTTTGAATCGCGCGTGCGTGGATATAAATATTGGTCATATGGCAAATCAATAGGACCACAGGTCGGGGCTTAGCCCCGGCCCGCCCCCCTTTCCAATTAATACAATATGTAAATTTAAATCCATAACCATAACAAGAACCAAGGCGTGGCGTACTGGCATGCGGACTTTGTTAAAGCTTGTATGGTGAGAGGAGGTCTGGGGGTCGAACCCCATGGCCTCCATAAAAATTTTACAAACCAAAAACCAAATAAAGGGGTGCCATGTGGCAGCCCGTGATTGGGCCACGTGGCACCTTATCATATGTCAAAAACATGCCACGTGTCACATCATCATTCGCCAATCATCAACCAATAAAAACTTGCCAGGTCACCACTGTATGGTCATCGTACGGACTGTACGACTCTGCCACATGTCCTGTACGGACTGTACGGACAGGTACAATCAGCATCAAATTTTTGCATGTTTGGCTCGGCGAACAGATCGTGATATCTTCTCCATACGGAATCCATTTGAGAAAGTAAATATACCACCAGAATCAGGAAGACGAGATGGATGCAATGGCATGGGTTTCATCGGATTCCGAGCGCTTTAAAATTTGAGCAAAATTTTGCCCCCTGGTCCAGATTTTGATCACTTCTCGAGGAATACTTGGATATATTTCCTCGGGAACAAATATAAAGTCTTTGACAAGTTTAAATAGTTTAAGTCTCTTGTTGAGAATCAAACAGAGAAAATAATTATGGTGCTAAGTATGGATAATGGTGGAGAGTTTTTGTTACAGAATGTTTCCCCTGTAGACAGGTGAAACTTTCCTTGGATTACCAGACCCCTATACGAAGACAAAAAAAATACAAGTGGACACTAACATCCCTTTAAACTCATTTTAACCAATCAGAAAGAGAAGGAGAGAAAGGGCATGATGTACCTTTTTACAAATTTTTTCCTTGTTGATTCCAATATGTGAGCTTGATCTTCAAACCCCTAGTGAAAATTGATACCTACAATGGACAGAGAAGGAAAATGACTATCTCCTATTCTATTTTAATAGGTAAAAACAAATTTATTTCTGAATATTAGAGCAACAATAGATAACAACATGCAAGAATACACAAGATTAAAGGAAATAGGCCAAGTATGTATTCAGTGAGAACCAACAAGAGAATACTTACAGACCACGATTGATGTTGCAACAGCCTATCCAAGATCTCCTCATCCAACCCTTGCACAAATGAACCAAGATAAAAATGATGATACTTTCATTAATTTCTTCCTCCTTTCCACCATGGAAACGCCTTCAATTTATAGGCTTTGAGAGGCTCAACCACCTTGGCTATTTTTGGAATTGGTTGAGGATATGGCTCCATAATTTATGATTTCTTCCATAGATAGATCCATGGAGTCATATTCGAGATAAACCAACCCCATCCATCCATAGTTGTCCCTTAGAATAAGGTGGGATTCACCATGTTTTTCTCCAACCAACAATGGTGCTCCCATAGAGTGGAAGTTAGGGCACCATGGTGCGCCCTTAACATGGAACAGGGAGCACCGACGCACCCTAAGCATGGGCAGGGGAGCGTCGGTCTTCTAAAATGTCCAAAAATGGTCAGATATACAGGTGAAAATCTTGTTTCAACTATCAGATGATGGGGATTCTTCTTCTAACATGATTTAGTGGATGTGGCAAGTGTTTACATGGTGTCGATTAAGTTGCAACACTTAGAAAAAGTGTATGTGACAAGTTTTGACACTTACAACAATTGCAAAAATTAAAGTGCAACACTTGCGACACTTGAGACACTTATGATATAATCCTCGTGTGTGTAATTTTGGCGTGTAACATATTACCCCCTAAAGTGTGAGCTCAGAAGAGGAATACTGATGACTGAAACACTTTGTAGATTCTTCAATGCAAGGGTGTTTGAGTTGGAGAACCTAGTAGAAGTTGCAAACAACAATCAAATAGTATTAATATATGTTTCATTCTCGAGGAAGGCATACCTATGCTCGAAATATAAATGACTCAAATCATGGTCATCGACCAATACACTACAAATCCATAATGATATTGACTAAGGAGATGGCCACCAAAGATACAATGTGGATCCATTCCTCCATGACATGACCTGATTGCAGACATGAAAGAATACACAGTGGAGCTACGATATGACAAGAACATAGCCACAGACCAATACAAACTGGATCTATGTAAAAGTATATATAATAGTCAAATGATCTCCATTGCAACCCAGGAAAATCACAGAACAAGGTGAGCACTTAACCTAGGGTCTTCGTCCCAATCCCAAAACAGTATGATTCTATTCATGTGATTAAATGATTTGATTTTGAACATTGTAGAAACCATGTGATTACTAGTCATTGAGGTATGTTGTTAACAAACACGAGGGAAATCATGATTGATGTCAATTACTCCCAAGGCACTTTTAGTACATTCCAATGAATGTGAATAATGATTTGAAGTTGAACATCCATAGAATCAATCGATCAAGGGTCAATGATGTAAACCCAATATCGAAAGTGAGGAGCCATGCCATTGAGGCATGCAGGTTCCAAGGTACTGAAATTTTTCTAAGTATAATTCATGGATGATAAGTTGATGTTGCCAGGAAAAGACTCATCGAATGAGGACCTTTATGTTTCCCCTGTCATGGTGGATCAAACATGGACTAGCATAGGAATGAAAATTGGTGATACCGCAGATGGTTGGTTGGAAGTGAAGACTTCCCTTGAACATTGTAAGACATGACATAAAACTCAACAGCATAGAATCAGGGTGTACCAAAACATAATGTGACAAATTCTGAGGAATTCTTCGGATGCGCCAAAGGAGTAATGGGACTCATAGGATTGGTTCAATGTAGAGGCAATCATATTATCCAAGTGTATGGTAAGATGTGAACAAGTGTCATGTTCAAGGGAGACAATATAAGCTTCCTTAAAGGTCTCAAGAAATATGACCCACTTCCTTCAATTTTTTCCCCCATCCAGATAGATGAATACCACTTTATTGTTTAACGAGCTCGAGGAGGATAACACATGCTCGGTATAACTCACCTTTAGTAAGTTCCTCCTCCTATGTTTAACGAAATGGAATAAGTAAGGGTTAGTTCCCAAATAGGACCTCCAATGTTTAGTTTTAAAAGTCCAGAGAAGGAAAACTTGGTTAATTTTCATGTTTAGGGAATTTGAAAAGAACTTAAAGAAAACTATGTGGGTGTTATTTTTCATAATTTTACTCTCCAAGGCCTTAAAATTCATAAAATAATGCAAAGGAGAACTCTTCTAACCAAAAATGGTAAGAGTATTCATTTTTCTTAGTTAGTCTGATGGGACCAAAAAAGGGGTGAACTATCTCCCAACAGACAACTTTTTATGTTTTAACGAGCTCGAAGGATGACGAAGTTTGCTTGATAGGATTACAAGGTCATCGAAAAAGTTAAGCTTCTTATGTTCCTGCATTAACAAGCCATTCTGGGAAAAAAACGTCAGAAAATCCTTAAACATCAATGGAAATTGTGAAAAGATCAAATAAAAGGAAATAACAATGTGAAAAGGTTTAAATTTAACTAGTTTGCAAGTGGTTAAAAGTCATTTGAGTAAAAAAATCTAGTTCATTTTACCTTTCATTCTCACTTGCCTCTTTCACTTGGATTTTTTCCCCAATTTGGAGCAACTTTTATAGCGTCGATTGTGGGAGTTCTAGGCTATCATTCTTCATTATGTCTGGACTAGGTTATTAGTCTCACTCTCCTCTTTCATTTCCATGCTTTTATTTTTCTTTTCATGCATTTTTTCATCCATTTTGGTTCTCTTTAGAGCCCCCATGGTGCCTTACTAGAATGGTGCTCCCCTAAGTTTTCGAGGGGGGGCACCAATCCAGATCTTTGCACCCCGGTGCTCTCTTTGAGGGTGCGCCAGTGCTCTGTGATGATATTCAGGGGCGCGCCAAGCGCAAACCAAAAATATTTTACTTTTTTTGGGGCTATGAAAAAACATTTTTTGGCTTTGGGATCTTGATTAATGAATTTTAATGATGTTTTGTAGGTATTTGATAGTTAAGATGCTTGATTGGAAAGAAAGAGAGAAATAAAATGATGGAATGGTTGCATTACATGACCCTCAAGCAAGGGCAGCGCTCCAAAATTGTGGCCTATTGAAATTTTTCAAGACACAGAGCATGCAGAAGGAGGTACTTCTCCTTGAGCACTTGATTGGGTTATGGGATGCAGATGAGCAGGTTTTTTGAGTGGGATCTCAATATTCAGAGATCGATATCGAGGATTTATACTTTTTGATGGGGCTCTCTAAAAGAGGGGCACCCATTATTTTGTCTGGCCATCGGATTATAGAATTGCAAACTAATGACTACATAGCATAGTTTTGTAGATCAAAATACCAAAAGGAAAATGGCAGGATCATGATTAAGGATGTAAGGGACCTTCAATTGTGAGCTATCCTATTAACCATTACTAAACTGGTGGGAAGCACCAATCCTCACCTAGCTTCCAAATCACAGATGGCATATGTAGTTGAATTTCTTGAGCCAAAGATCTTCAACTAGTGCACAAGATTTCTAGAAATGTCAAAGATCAGATTTCCAAATGCAAAATAGGGAAGTAGAAACAGTTTGGTTATGGATCATTCTTGGTATCGTTCTTCCTGGAATGCATACCATTGATGAAAACACAAGTTTCTTTGATAGAGAATCATGTATCTGAGCCCAAGATGGAGAGGTGGACTAGCCTTTCACTTTGGTTAGGAAATGAGCCTTCATATTTTACTTTCACCACTGGCTTCTTCTCATGGTGGAAGAGGAATATTGTGATGGCGGAGGACTATCCCTATGTCGAGGTTGATTTTAGAGGTATTGCAGGTCTATTTCTCCCTGAAGGGGAACGATGGGATGCATCAAGTATATCCCAAAAAAACATGACCTTGCAAAAGTATTTTTCAATTTTTATAATATATGCATTATTTTGTTCTATAATGAGGGATCTAATCATGTTTGTTTTTTCATCATGAAGACAGAGGGATGTCCTGCCCAACTGGGATATCAACATTCGGATGGTGTGGTGGTGTTCAAGTAGTGGTAGATCCATGTGGTGGAGCATGAGGGCTTAGCGAGGTAGAGAGGAAACTCAGAGGGTTAACCATGGGTGTTCCTTCTATGAGATTACGAGATGTTCCCTACCATCTACAGAGGCACACAGTAGGGGCGTTGGAGGGTCTCAACCATCTGTTGCAACAAGTAGCTAGAGCAGTGATGTGCTACCATGAGCACAATGTAGTGCAGGAAGACTAGTAGAGTCTCTTGTCCTAGTATAGTATTTTATGACGATGTACAAGCATAGTGGCCCACATCTTTTCCCCTCTATGTAATTTTTGGAAAATGTATTTTGACACACTTTTCCTACTTATGAGTTTTGTCTCGGCTACTTACTATTTTTAATGATGTGATGTTTTTTATGCTTTATGATTTTGAATATTCATCTATGTGTGAGATGTCAATCCAACATGTAATTTGATAACGAATCTGTAATGAAATTGAGTTCTCTCCATACGTGTTGATATTCTATGTAAACAAAATACCTCTCAAGATGGAGAACCCTCAAATAAAGACACGACAAAATTGGATTATGAATAGTATAAACGCGATTAAGTTGACGAACCATGAGTTTTTGAATCGAGACTAATGATCAATTGAGATATGGAAGAAGACTCGGTCAAAATTCTAATTACGACATGATATTTTGTAGCATTATTGGTTGCAGATCCAAGGAAGATCCCTCCTAAACTCACCAACTCTCCAGAGTGATAAATTGTCCAAGTTGCAGAAGCTAAGTTATGGGTACGTCGATTAGTGCCATCTGCAAATCAAAAATGTATGGGGAAGGATGCTCGCATATACACATTCAAGTACAAAGCAAGGTATAAGCAGCTAAGGGTGAAACAAAAATTTCACACGCAAAAGTAAAGACACACCAAACCAAAACATATGGTACAATAATGTACAAATCACACATGCAATATTTTCTAAGCATAGTACTTTTTCAAATAAATCCCATTTCGGGGCTCACTGAGAAGTAGTCCATCATAATCAACCAACTCATAGAAACCTTTTTGTAGCACTCATTTTACGATGTAGGTTCCATGCCACATAGGTTCTAACTTACCTGCTCCAAGTTTATCATGATCTCGGTCATAGAATAGGACTAGATCTCCTTCTATGAAAACATGAGGTTGAACAGACTTATTGTATTGGGTTTTGATACATTTTTGATATGTCTCATTAATGAGACAAACATCACGACAGGTCTCATCCAACTTTGTTAGATAAAATAAATATTCCTCTTCGGCAGAGGTGTTGGGCAGGAGTTATACGGCTAGTTTCAGAGATGCAATTTTGCATTCAATTGACAACATCGCTTCTAACCCATATACCAACTGGAAAGGTGTGAAACTAGTGGCAGTTTTAATAGAAGTCTGATAGTCCCAGAATGATAAGAAGAGTTGTAAATGCCAATTGTTTTTTTTCACCCCCACCATGCGTTGAAGCATGGTTTTCAAGACTTTTTTGATGGTTTCAACTTGTCCATTTGCTTGAGGATACAATGGGGATGAGTTTTCATGACGAAAACCCAATTTGGTAATCAAATCGCTCATCATATGATTCTAGAAATGAGATCTATGATCAGTTACAATAGTGTGTGGGACTCTGAATCTAGTGATGATGTGATTAAATACGAAAAGAATAGCAGTTTGGCCATCATTTAAGAATGTAGGCATAGCCTCAGCCCATTTAGTAAAATAATCAACTGCGATGATAATAGAACAGTGCCCCCCCTGATGAGGTAGTCTTACATTGCATGAAATCAATGCCCCATTTGGAAAAGGGGTTGATGGTGACTATTGGATGTAGAAGAGCATGGTGGGTATGTGAATTCTTTTGAAACAATTGATAGGGTGGGCATTTTTTCACTGTGTCAATACAATATTTGAATATCGATGGCCAAAAATAACCTGCACATAAAATATTATGGGTTGTGGTCATCCCAGAGCGATGATAGTCTAATTCGAAAAGATATTTTAATGATTGTGGTTGAGTTATTAAGCATGTGTGTATTAACCATTCAGGAAGCTAATGAAAGAGGATGAAGATAAGATAATTATATCACAACCATAAACTCATATACATAACTGAACATAAGCAATAAGAATAGAAAACCATAACAAGAGAAGTGATAATGGAGTTCGGCACAAAATTGCCTATGTCTTCGGGCCTTTGTCTTAGTGGGGGATGCTTCTTTATTTCTGTTCAAAACTCAATAAGTACATTGAAGTAGTTCCATAAGGCTATAAGACTAATCTGGTCATGCTATTCCAAATCTCTAAAACCCAACAGAAGAAACGGCATGCAAAACAGATGACCGGAGCTCCCAGAAATGGCCTGCAAGCATCTGCTCCTCAACAACTTCCCTACATAAAAAATGGTTTTGGTTTGGCTTTGCTCCAGCATAACTCTACTTTGACTGTCCCTCATGGCCTCAAACATGCCTTTTTTATATATATATCTAAAGTTGGTTATCCTTCCCCAACTTCCTCCCAAAATCTGGGCTCAAAAAGAGTCCAATATCTCCCAATAATGGCCAAAATCTCCATTAACAGGCATAAAAATCAAATAAAAATCCAAAACTCTAACATAAAACCCACTTTATGTTTAATATAGGGCTTTAGTCCCCTTTACTGTCACACGCCCCTTATTTCGGTCATATGGAAACTAAATATGGCCAAGCACTAGCCCGAAAGGCTATGTGCTAGCCCCTTTACTGAAATCCATGGTCGCATGTGCTTCTATCTATAGGACCGCGCCCTTAGGGTGCGCCTACCCCAAGGTTCCAGCTCCCAAATAAAGGTGGCATGGTGCTATATTTGCGTGTTGGTGGTTATGCAAAGATGCCCACACCCGCGCCCCTTTACCTGTGGTCATAACATAACGTACAACTGTGGGTTGGGGCTTAGCCCCAACCCCTTTTCGCCCTCCATATAATATATATCAAAATTTATAAATTAATAAAATGTGCTAATAAAACAAGGAGCACGTGGGGCGTGCTAGTGATTGATCGTTTCCCAAAGCATTTACTTGGCCATTCGTCATGGGTTCAAAACCCATTACCCTCCAAAGTTTTTGAAACCTGCCACTTCAACTGATGACTGGGTGCCACGTGGCGACCCATGCCTGGGCCACGTGGCACCACCACATTTGAAAATTCACATGCCACGTGTCGGTATTGTATTGGTCCAAGTCTACAACATCTGTCTAGTCTCAGGTTGCCACTTGTCATCACCTATCTCTGCCACGTCAGCATCCTGAAATAGCTTTGGTGACATCATGCTGACGTCAGCATTGACTTTTTGTCAGTTGACCTTTGACTTTTTAGCTGTTTGGAAATCTGATCAGAGTGCAATAACTCTCGCATACAGAGTCTGTTTGAGAAAGTAAATATATGGTTGGAATCAGCACGAGGAGCAGGTTGCAATGGAATTGGTTTCGTCTGATTCCAAGAACTTTCATGTTTTAGCCTTTTTTTAGCCCTATCAGGCTCCTGGATCCGATTATGGATCACACCTCCCCACTAAAGGACCTTTTGGTCCCCAAAAGGTTACAGACATGGACTTTGACTGATTACATACTCATAACGAGAAAAACAAAACACAATGTTGTACAAAAATGATGTTATAACAGGTCATCATTTCAACATGTGTGATTACATTAATGGAAGCAAAATACAATGAAGTTGAGACATCCACTTCTAGAAAAACCAAGTGGTTGGTTTCTTTCCTTCACATTGTTCCTCTTGCTTCACTGGTAATCTTTCCTCCTTCGCAAGTACAAGCAAAATCCTTTTGTCCTTCCTGGGACGAAGCTTTGGATTAAGCTTCCAACAACTAGCCTTTTGATGTCCACTCCTGCTGCAATAAGTGTACTGAGTGTTTGGCATCCAGAATTGTTTACCCTTCTCTTTCTTCCATTGTGGATTTGAGTATTTATGTCATGTTTCCTTCTTGGTCGACATAAGCTTCCTGTACAATTTTTTTCTCTTCCAACACTTGGCAACACAATGCTTGGGTGAATGACAATAAGTACATGGATACGTATTCCACAAGTTTCAGATTACTTGATTATGCTTATTATAATCAAAAGGAGCATTTGTAAAAACATGACCATTATACCTTCCATGCTGATATTCACCTTTCTTTGGAGACGACTTTCATTCACTACCACAATCCTTAAGTGACACGCCATTACCTTTGGTGAAGTGTTCCTGCAATGTCTTAAGTTGGCCATTTGAAGCATTACTTGCTTCCGAAGTTTTGGAACCTATGTTGGAGGATGCTCCAAGCTCCACTTCACCATATCCCAATCCTAAGTATCGAGGCCTTTCCTCAACCTCAATAGGATTCACGATACCTTGACCTTTACATCCAAGGCCCTTTCCTTCTTCATAACCCATCTTGGTTAGCAATTTCAAACCTACACGTTTTGTATGTTTTTCGAATGCACCAAAACCAACTTGATGAGAAGAAGGATAATTTCATGAATAACCTTCACTTCATACCTTAGATATGTTTTTTGAAACAGATGTAGAAGGCACTTCCTTCAATCCTTCTTTGCCTTTGTTGTTCTTTGAAGCTTTCACTTGAACCGAACTCTTTCGTTCCAAGTAGTCTTCATACAACACCTTCACCATCTCAGCCATGGAAAACATTGAATTTCTGAACTCCTTCTCATTTTGAGAAAGTCCTCCTGTAGATGCCATTTTCTCCCTTGAGATGATCTCTTCCCTGGCTAACATGAAAAACTCAAATTCCAAATGTCAACTAGCTCTAATACCACTTGATCCGAAAAGATCTTTTAATGACTGTGGTTGAGTTATTAAGCATGTGTGTATTAACCATTCCGGAAGCTAATGAAAGAGGATGAATATAAGATAATTATATCACATCCATAAACTCATATACATAACTGAACATAAGCAATAAGAATAGCAAACCATAACAAGATAAGTGATAACGAAGTTCGACACAAAATTGCCTACGTCTCTGGGCCTTTGTCTCAGTGGGGGAGGCTTCTTTATTTATGTTCAAAGATAAATAAGTACATCTCAGTAGTTCCATAAGGCTACAATATTGATATGGTCATGTTCTTCCAGATCTCTAAAACCCAACAGAAGAAACGACACGCAAAATAGATGACCGGAGCTCCCAGAAATGGCCTGCAAGCGTCTGCTCCTCAACGACTTCCCTACATAAAAAATGGCTTTGGTTTGGCTTTGCTTTAGCATAACTCTGCTCTGAATGTCCCCCATGGACTCAAACAGGCCTATTTTTTATATATCTGAAGTTGGTTATCCTTCCCCAACTTCCTCCCAAAATCTGGGCTCAAAAAGAGTCCAATATCTCCCAATAATGGCCAAAATCTCCATTAACAGGCATAAAAATCAAACAAAAATCCAAAACTATAACATAAAACCCACTTTATGTTTAATATAGGGAGTTATCCCCCTTGACTTGCATGTGCCCCCTTAGTTCAGTCATATGGAAACTAAATATGGTCAAGCGCCAACCCAAAGGGTTGTGCGCTGGCCCCTTTACCAAAATCCATGGTTGCATGCGCTTCTATCTATAGGACCGTGCCCTTAGGGTGCGCCTAACCCAAGGTTCCAGCTCCCAAATAAAGGTGGAATGGTGATATATTCACGTGTTGGTGGTTATTCAAATATTCCCATGCCGACTCCCCTTTACCTGTGGTCATAACATAACGTGCAACCATGGCCCCAACCCCTTTCTGCCCTCCATATAATATATATCAAACTTTATATATTAATAAAATAGGCTAATAAAAAAAGGAGCACGTGGGGCGCACTGGTGTTTTATCATTTCCCAAAGAATTTACTTGGCCATTGGTCATGGGTTCAAAACCCATGACCCTCCACAATTTTTGAAACCTACCACTTCAACTGATGACTGGGTGCCACATGGTTGCCCATGCCTGGGCCATGTGGCACCACCACATTTGACAATTCACATGCCACATGTCAATATTGTATTGCTCCAAGTATACAACATATGTCCAGTCGTAGGTCACCACTTGTCATCACCTGCCTCTTCCACATCAGCATCCTGAAATAGCTTTGGTGACGTCATGTTGATGTCAGCATTGACTTTTTGCCAGTTGACCTTTGACTTTTTAGATGTTTGGGAATCTGATTAGAGTGTGATAACTCTCACATATGGAGATCATTTGAGAAAGTAAATATATGGCCAGAATCGATGTGATGAGCCGGTCGCAATGGAATTGGTTTCATCTAATTCCAAGAAATTTCATTTTTGAGCCTTTTTTTAGCCCTATCAGGCTCCTGGATCTGATTTTGGATCACAGCCACATGTTCCTAGGTGACATTCATTTGAAATGAATTCAACCTCTTCATGCATAAAACAACATTTCACAATGGTATTAATGCCACGATGATATAGAGTGTTGCCAACAATAAGTTAATACTTTGAGTGATGTCAAATACGACATTGTTTGTCACACGAAATATCTGGGTTGAAGCGTTGGGTATGGAGATATAAGAGAATGTCTGCATACCAAGGATTGGACATATTGATAAGGAACATTGACTCATTTGTAAGGGGATCAATGGGCTCAATTTACTCATCAGTATGGGGAAGATCGCAATTCAACTCAACAAAAACCAACAATTTCTTTGCTTTAGATTCAGTAAACTCGAGATCTAATTTTTGAATAATGACAATCCATTTTGAATATTTTCCCCCAAGTACTTGATGATTCAATATGTGGTACATGGGGTTCAAGACAACAATAAATGTGGTAGTACGAAGTAAGATGTAATGGTGAAATATTTAGATAGAAATGACTGTTTCCAAAGACAACTTCTCAACATGTGAATATCTAAGTTCAGGACCTGAAAGGCTCTTGCTAAAATAATATACCACATTTTATGTACCGTTGTCGTCCTTCTAAACTAACACCATGGAAATAGTGGAAGTGGAGGCAGCCAAGTAAAGAATATAATATCTCACGTAGTTAGGGGGTGTAATAATGGTGTATGTGTTAAAGCATGCTTGAGAGCGTCAATGAGCATTGAGCAGGTTCATCCAAGATGAAAGGGACATCTTTCTTCAACAATATCATGAATCCTTTTGTGATTTCTACATAATTACAGACAAATCGGTGTAGAAAGTTTTCCTTCCCTTGCAAACTTTGGAGTTGGGTAAGGTTGTTGGGAGGAGGTAAAGCCAGAATAAATTTCACTTCCAAGGGATCCACCCTAATCCTGTCTTTGGGTACTACACGGCCTAGAAGTCTCACTGATTCAAAAGCGAAGATACATTTATGAGGATTCAAGCGTATGTTATAATATTGAAATCTACGAAATATCACTCTCAAATGATCAATATGGTCTTTCCAACGCATTGAATGAGTTGGAAAGTCATCAAGGTAGGGTTCAACAATATGCTTGATATCGTGGAAAGTGTATGACATATCCCGTTGAAAAGTGGCTCTAGCATTTTTTAGGACAAAAGGTAACTTACGATATATGAAGGTTCCCCATGGGCAGATGAAGGTTGTCTTATGTTGTTCAACTGGTAAGATATGTATCTGGTTATAACCTAAGAATCCATCCATGAAAGAGAAGATGATGCTTACGACTCAATTATTGATAATTTGGTCGATGAAGGGCATAGAGTAATTGTCTTTCATACAAGCCTTATTGAGATCCCTATAGTAGATGCAAACTCGAATTGTCCCTTATTTTTCCATGACTAGAACGATGTTAGAAACCAATTCGGTCAGAGGTACATGGTAAATGAAACCAGTGTTCAACATTTTTTCTACTTTTGTCTTTATAGCCACAGTTTTCCTACAATGTACAGGGAAAAGCTTATGTCATACACATTTTTCTTCCATGTAAAGTTTAATCTCATGTACTACGATCAAAGGATCGATTCCCGAAATTTATTCATAGCTCCATGCAAAGACATCACGAAATTATTTAAATAAGGCTATATAATCACGAATTTCTTCAGATGAACAATTCGAGCCTATTTGTATGTTTTCCATTACTCCTTCTTTTGTTTCAACATCGACGGAAACAACTTTGCCCCTCAGTTCAATGAATAAGGATTGCAATAATATGTATGGTTTGAAACCTCTTCTATAAAATGCTTTTAATGTCACAGGTTATTGATTACGACTTGGCAATTTGTGATTATCCAAATTAAACATAATGGTATTAGATGACTCGGGATCCACATCTCCAATGGATGCCAATATTTTTCTACGTTGACTCGGATAGTTTTGTAGAACTTCAAGTGTCGATATTTCACAGGATGTTTGGGCCAGATATTCAATGATGTTGTAGTTCTGAGAGGCACGAGAATTAGGATTAGAAACTGAATTTTGGATGGTACTCTTGGGTGGACTCAATATAGAGTCAAAAATTGGTTTTTCAATCCAGAGAGGTCCAAACAGAGGGGTGACATAATTCGAATGTGGATCAGTCATGGTTCCATTAGTCACACTCTCTTTACCATTTTTCCCTAGAGGTGTGTCGTAAGTTTTTGATCTAGCGGTTAAATATATACCATTAAACATGTAAATGTGTGCACTTGAGGAAGCATCCTCAGCGGGAGGATGACATGGGTTACCTCCTTGCGGAGGTGCAGTATTTTGAGAAACCATTGAATTCTCCTGCAATGGAAAAGGATTGGTTAATATAGTAGGTTGAGAATTCCCTTTAACGAATTTTGTCACTTCATCTCGATGAGGACAGTCTCTTGTGTAATGATCTTCTGCACATATGAGACAAGGAAATTTCAGTTTTCGTTGTTGTTACTTTTTGACAACATGTGGTTGGTTTTGCATTTTTGGATTGTATGTTTGATTATTATTTTTCTTTGATTTATTATTCTTATTCTTATTCTTCTTCCCCCTGGATTGTGTTGGTGAAGCAAATTGAATGTAATTCACCTCATAAGTTTGGGTTGGAGTGTAAGTAGAGTGAAATGAAATTGAAGCTTGCATCATGGTCTGGGTAGGTACTAATTGATTTATTGTTCGAGTTGACCATGATGCAAGTTGGGTTTTGATAGAACCGATGATTCCATCAGAATGAGCAGTAGACGATGGTTTAGATGGATCAGTTGACAAATGAGGAGCATTTGGTATTAAGTTGTAAAAAGTGTTGTATTGGGAATAAATCAAGTCTAGATATTAGGAACGACTAATAGCTTCCTCTTTAGTGACTACTCCTCCCATCACCACATCGCAGGAAATGGGTGGTTAAAGAGACTTAGTTAATCATTCTGCCAATAACTAGTATGGAATGGTGGCTTTAATTAACCATCTCCTTCGTCTCCATTCATGAATATGATCATAAATATGTGTGGAGTTTGTTTGATGGAGAGAAGTCAAAATTTTAGTTATGATCTTGTATATAATTGACAATTGAAAATGGGTGAGGAAATCCATAGGAAGCGAATTAAAGTCTTGAAAAGATCCCCGTGACAATTTGATATACCATTTAGTTGTTGACCCCTTAAGAGTATGCTAGAAAATATGTAACTGAATAGAGTCTTCCATCAATGAGTTTGATGAGCACCAAAGATGAAATGTCATGACATGATTGTTCGGGTCTTCTCCAGGTTTACCGTCAAAATTTTGGATATCTGATGGTAATTTGGTTGGGATTACTGGCTAGTAAGGATAATGTAGTATGAGATCATTTTTTAATCTCAACAAGTCTGGAAGATCTAAAGTAGCCAGAAAAGTTAATTGTCGATCAATTTGAGGATAGTATTGTAAGGCATCGACACACTGGTAGGACCATAAACTAGTTGTTGAGGTATGTTATATCTGGATGGTCCTCCCATATACGATTGTTGAGGATTTCATCCATCAAAAGAGGGATTCATTTGTTGAGTAAATTGAGAAAGGGAAGTTGGGTTTATCATATTACCAAACGATTCCAGAGGGTAAAAACCAGATTTCCCTTAAGGAAGAAAACCAGTCTAACCCTGAGGAGGATAATGAGTTTGAACTTGAGGAGGATAACTAATTTTAACTTGAGGAGGATACCTAGTTTATCCTTAATAAGGATTATTTGTTTGACCTTGTGGAGGATAACCAGTCTGACCCTATGGAGGATATCCAATTTGACCCTGAGGACCCCAAGTGGGATTTGGGACACCTAGGAATGGTTTCCTAGAGTACAGTCCTAAAGGGTTATGATTAAAGGATCCTCCTTGAGGAATTGGATTAAAATATCCTTCTTTCGATGGTGCATTGAAATATCCTCCCTGAGGTGGTCCGACATTTGTTTTTATTTTTTGACAAAAGGAGCTGAAACTTTCCCCTCTTCCATAGATGGAGTAATGACTGGGAATTTTCAGTAAATGAAGGTTTCCCCCCAAAAGGAACTTGTCCACTAAATTAGGGTTGTCCCCCGGTAGGTATTTGACCACTAATGGAGTATTTCCCCCCAATAGGGATTTTCTCGCTAACTGAGGATTGTCCCCCAGTAGGGATTTGTCCCCCGGTGGGAACTTGTGTTACAACAGGGTTTTGCATTCTTTGATGAGGAGATGGTGTGGTGTGAGTGATTTTTTTTTTTAATATGCATCATTGGTGTGATCTTCATGATGATTTGTAAATGACTATGAAGGATAATACCCATATCATTCGATATTTGACCCAAAGTGGTAGCAGTATTATGTGTTGGTCCTACAAGATGACCAAGGAAATAATTTGATGGTTCTGCACCTACACTAGTAGTGACATGTGTATGTGGAGGGGAGGAGAATGGTAAATTGAATTTATCAAAAATAATATTATGGCCGGATGGCATTCTCCACACAATACGAAATAGAGTTTTACTTGGATTTACAATTTCAATAGTACGGATAGGGGTTGTATATCCTTCACTCATGTTGGGTTGTTCATATTCCATATTGATTTATACAATTAACCTTGTCGGCAACCTAGGATAATCTTTAGGTACGATGTTTCCTGGAGAATCTACTCTGAGAAGAAGTGGATCTAGAGGGTTGTTCAAAGGTGGATTTGCAGAAGGGACAAAACCTTCCTAAAAGTAGGTGATTGTTCCCTCAGGAAATTCAATTAAAGGAGTATCAGCACTCCCAGTGTCAAAATAATTTCCTTCTTCAACAACTTGTTCATGAGAAGCGTCTTCAAGTGAGTTAGGAGGTGATGGTTTGTAGCCTTTTGGAGGCAACCCTTGCATCCTACGTGATTGACAAAGACCTTTTTCAGCCACAGTACCAATCTTAATGACAATGAGGGAGAATAAACAACACTCGCTAAAAATCTAGGAAGCAAATCAAGCAAACCAATAACTTCTCACAATGAACTTACTACTTGGTGATTAAATATAGCATCGTGGGAACAAAGTGAGAATGGGTTGGGATGAGCAAGTGGATCAGTTACACTAGTGACCTAATTAACGGACTTGTACCTTGGTGTAATTTCCTTCATGGTCTATCTGTGGGTTACCCTACAAGGATCTCAAGTGATTTTGACCAACATCTCATGAAGGTATAGTAAATACTCCCCTTCATTGTCACCTTATGTATAGACCCTAAGGGTTATGGTAACTAAGGTCACCAACTCGCAGTCAGCCTCCAGGAGGGTACAGTTGACATTCAGGATCAAACTTATGGGCATGATAACAAGTCTGAAATTATTCTAGAGGAATGAAGACAAGAGAACTAGTAGACTCCTGAGGACCTCGAACGGATTTGAGATTCATGAAGCACTGAGACCTAATGAAACCAATAACACTTCAAGAAGAACCTCCAATATATGATTTTTCCACTATGTTTGGTTAATTCTCAAAGGGTTAATCTCTGCTGCTCTCCCGCATGCAACCTCGTGTTTAACCCCTGTGTGGGAGGGGGGTCCCGGCTATGCTTATACAAAAGTTGGATTTTGTCTCCCTATCGCAATATTCTATGTTTTTCTTTAATGTTTTGGAGAGTTAACCCCATAGCCTATTCCAAAGCTCTATCCTAGTCTAATGTTGGTGTGCAGAGCTAACTATAAAAATTTGTAGATCAATTTTAATTAGTGCTTGATTTTATGCTTGTTCATTACTCAAGGATCAATGATAGTGAAACTGATGATGTTTTGAGACACGACTCCAAAAACAAAGTAAAAAAGAATGAGATGAAATTTGCTTTTTCGATGAACTTCTATTTATGGGAAGGAGAGGAGTTTATTTTTCTTTTTTCACTATCAATCACTCAAAAGAATGAAAAATTTGATGCAATTTGTTTCCAAAAAGAATCCACACACTTTTCAAATTACCAAAAGAAAATATTTGAAGTTCCCTAAACCAAAACATACAAAGTTCTTCAAATTCTCTTTGTTTGATTTTAAGATGCAAGAAATGACGTTCCTCTAATGCTTCTTTCTTTCACTAACAATGAAATAGTTCACAACTAAGATAGAATAGAACGTGAAGCAAAATATCATTCAAACAAATATACTCACGAAAGCGAACAAGAAATCAAAAGAAAAACAAATACTTACTCAATCAGAGATCCAAAGACAACAAAAAATCAAGAAAATCACACTTGGAAATCTTTAAAAATTGAGCAGCAAGAAATACTATCAAAGCTAGGTAGTGGTAGGCGAAAGAGTTTAAATTCACTCAACAAGGAAAGATTGAAAAGGAACTCAATTACCAACAAAACCTTGCAGACTCTTCCAATCAATCAGATAATTGAAAAACTTGTGAAACGAAGACCAAATCAAAGAAAGATGAAATGAACCAACTTTGCAATCTGGAAGAAATTTACAAGCCCAAAAAAGACCACAATGTGTGATAAATAACAAGTTTTTCAATCAAACAAAGCCAGGATCAATAGGAGAATTTATGAGTTAAAGACATACTTCAACAGACTAAGCAGAAAGTGCCAAAACCCTTGAATTTCCCCCCAAAATAGGATAATGGTGCTCATGTACTCAAGGAGACAGAGTGTTATATCACTCCCTAAATTCCTTTGGGGGAGCACTAGTAAGGTAAATGGCGCCCTGGTGTCAACTGTAGGAGAGGTATAGTTCTAGAAATGGTTGAAAAATTGATCAAAAAGATAAAAACTCAGAAAAATCCAATCAATGACTCTGTAAAACTCTTAGCCAAGAAAATGGAAGTGGAAATACTCAGAGTTAAACATCAAACAATATCTAAGGATGGGAAAAGGATTTATATGAACCAAGGGAAGATAAGTCAAAGTTGTCCCCAGTGGATTCGTCAATTTTCTATTACGTAATTTTTCCCCTGCGGATGGGTGAAACTTCCCTTAGATTACCAGACCCCTATACCAAGACATAAAAATACAAGTGGACACTAAATCCCTTTAAACTCATTTTAACCAATCAAAAAGAGAAGGAGAGAAAGTGCATGATGTACCTTTTTACGAACTTTTTCCTTGCCACTTCCAATCCACGAGATTGATCTTCAAACCCCCTGGTGCAAATTGATACCTGCAATGGACAATGAAGGAAAATGACTATCTCCTACTCTAGTTTATTAGGTAAAACAAATTTATCTATGAATATTAGAGAAACAGTAGACAAGCACATGCAAGAATACACAAGATTGAAGGAAATAGGCCAAGTATATATTCAATGAGAACCAACAAGAAAATACTTACAGACCATGATTGATGTTGCAGCATCCTCTCCAAGTTCTCCTTGTCCAACCCTTGCATGAATGAACCAAGATCAAAATGATTATACTTTCACTGATTTATTCCTCCTTTATACCATGGAAATGCCTCTAATTTATAGACTTTGAGAGGCTCAACCACCTTGGGTATTTTTGGAATTGGTTGAGGATATGGCTCCATAAGTTATGATTTCTTCCTTAAATAGAGACATGGAGTCATATTCGAGCTAAACCAACCCCGTCCATTTAGAGTTGTATGTTAGAAGAAGGTGGGATTCACCATAATTTTCTCCAACCAACAATGGCACTCCCATAGAGTGGAATATGGGGTGCCATGGTTCCCCCCTTAACATGGCATAGGGAGCACCGGTGCACCCTAAGCATGGGAAGGGGAACGCCAGTCTTCTAAAATGTTCAAAAAAGTGTCAAATCTCTAGGTAAAAATATTGTTTTGACTATCAGATGATGGGGATTCTTCTTCTAACATGATTTAGGAGATGTGGCAAGTGTTTCCATGGTGTCGATTAAGTTTCTAAACTTATAAAAAGTGTGTGTGGCAAGTTGTGACACTTAAGAAACTTGAAACAATTAAAGTGTGACACTTACGACACTTGCGACACTTATGATATAATTATCAAGTGTGGAATTTTGACGTACAACATTTTTGTGACAATGAATTTGAAGAATTATGTAAGAAGTGTGTTATACCAAGGCACCAGACTACTCCATTTACACCTCAACATAATAGAGTTGTAGAAAGGATGAAAAGGACACTGATGGAAAAAACAATGTGCATGCTCAGTGGTGTTGGGTTAAGGCAAGAATTATGGGTAGAGACAATGGGTATTGCATGTTACCTGGTCAATATATCACCCTCATCAGCATTGGATGAAAAGACTCCACACGAGATATGGACTGGTAATAAACCCTCTCTCACACATCTCAAGGTATTTGGTTGTGAGGCCTATGTTCACATTCCAAAGGAAAACAAGAGTAAGCTAGATAAGAAGGTTGAAAAGTATATCTTTATTGGGTATAAAGATTGTCTGAAATCTTATCATCTTTGGAACCCATAAACCAAGAATGTTGTGTAAAGTCAAGATATGGTATTTAGAGAAATGAAATATGTTTTCAAATAGGAAGTCCTACCAAGTAAGGAAGAACTAGAGAAAACAAATTTTGAGTTAAAGGATGATGAATCAAACTCTACATAAGAATAGGAATCAAAAGAAGAAGATCTTCATACTCCATTATTGAGGAGAACGGTTCGAGAAAAAATGCTACCAGAAAGGTATACTGCACCTGATTTTTGTTCAAATTTTGCTTTATCTATTACTTATGATGATCCTAGAACTATTAGGGAGGCAGTGGATTCGGAGGATGGAAAAATCTGAAAAAAAATCCATGGACAAATAAATGGTAGCCTTGGATAAGAATCAGGCTTGGGATCTAGTGGAGTTGTCAACTGGAAAAAATCCCATTGGCGGCAAATGGGTATTTAAAAGGAAGTTGAAATCAGAAGGAAAAATGGAGAATTACAATGCTTGGTTAGCAGCAAAAGGTTATTCCTAGGTTGAGAGAATTGATTTTGGTGAGATTTTTTCTCCTATTGCCATGTTAACCTCTATTAGATTTATTTTATCTGTTGTCGTTGTGTTTGATTTTGAAGTAGAACAGATGGATGTGAAGACAACATTCCTACATGGGGATCTAGAAGACGAAATCTACATGAAGAAGCCAAAAGGATTTGTTGTGAAGGGAAAGAAGGAGTTGGTATGCAACATGAAAAATTCCATGTATATTTTAAAACAATCACCAAGGATGTGGTATCAAAATTTTGATACTTATATGTTGGGACTTGGCTTCACAAGAAGTAGAGAGGATCGTTGTGTTTATTTTAAATTAATTGGTGATCATTTGATTTATTTGGTCTTGTATGTGGATGACATGTTGTTGATAGGAAACAACAAGGAGATTATCCAGGATGTGAAAACTCAGTTTTCCTCTAAATTTGACATGAAGGATCTTGGTGCTGCAAATTTCATTTTGGGAATGGAAATTAAAAGAGATCGGAGAAACATTAAACTTTGGTTAAATCAAAGAAAATATGTTCAAACAATATTACATAGGTTTAATATGAAGAAATACAAATTGGTCAGGGTCCCTATTCATGTAGGTGTAAGGTTATCTATGGATCAATGTACCAAGACATAGGAAGAGGAGGAGTACATGTCTCATGTTCCATATGCGAGTGAGGTTGGCATTTTGATGTATGCAATGGTTTGTACTAGACCGTACATTGCACATGTAGTGGGAGTTTTGAGCAGGCATATGTCAAAACCAAGGAAGGAGCATTGGACAACAGTAAAGAGGTTTTCCATGTATTTGTGTGGCACTACTAGTTATGTATTGTGCTACCAAGGAAGACCAATATTGGACAGAGTGTTTTGTTGATGTAGAATGGGATGGAGATTTGGATCGTAGAAGATCTAAAAGAGGGTATGTGTTTAACCTGTTTGGAGGAGAAATCAGTTAAATGAGAAAAATACAGTTTGTAGTGGAACTTTCAACTACAAAAGTTGAATACATGACAACCACTCATGCAAGAAAGGAATAAGTATGGTTACAAAGATTATGTTCAGGCATTGGGTTGGTACAACAAGCGATAAGAATAGATTGTGACAGTCAGAGTGCAATTTTTCTGGCGAATAACCTTGCTTATGATTCAAAGAAAAATCATATTGATGTTCAATATCACTTTGTGAGAGACATGGTTGAAGAAAATAAGGTGTTGTTGATGAAGGTGGACACTTTGAAGAATGTTGCAGATTCATTAACAAAATACGTGAGCACTGAGAAGTTCTCTTGGTGTATAGGATCTATGGGAATTGTTCCCCTAGATTGTTAACTATGTAACCTTGCAACCCTTTTTATGCAAAGAAAACAACAAGTGGGAGAATGTTGGGTATGTTTTATATTCTTTGAGGACTGCCCCCTTTCCCAGACGGTTTTTTTCATATGTTTTTTGGCGGTTTTTCAGCACATGGTTTTCATCGATGGTTTTCTATTTGTGGTTAAGGAATTAAGGTTGTTGACTAATCTGGGTCATTGGATTTTGGATTTGGATCTTTTTGGATCCTATATGTATATTGTATTGCAAACAATGTATGACATGATGAATATAGAAGATGTTGGTTTTCCTAGTTTGGGTTTCCATGGAAAAAATATATGTGTAATGTGTCTATTGTATATTTTTTGTTCTTTTATTGAAAATCTATTTGTAGTAAACAATTGTACAAGGTTAAAATATACACATATTTGGGTGCTAATTTATTCTCCTTCTTTGGTTGTTTGAGGGAAATGTTTTTGTATAGTTGTAGCCCTAGAAACACCCAATCCCCCACTTCAAATTCCTTTTCACTACAACATTGATATGCTTGTTGTTTCATACTATTTTGTGCCATAACCAAGTTGTCCTTCAATAGTTTGAGGACCTCTTGTTGGTTCTCTATGTGGTCCTCCATTGCTTGAACCTTTGTATTCCTTTTCAAGGGTGATGTGAGAGATGGAGGATGATATCCATAAAGTTCCAGAAATGGGGACATTTTTTATCAAGTGTGGAAGGATCTGTTGTACCACCATTCCACCAAGGGAAACCACTTGACCTATTGTGTTTGTTTATCAAATGCAAAGCAATGAAGATATCCTTATAGACATTTATTCACAATCTCATTTTTCCCATCAAATTGAGGGTGGTAAGATGCGTTATGAGCCAATTGATTACCCAAACAAGAAAATAATTCAGTCCAAAAATTTCATGTAAATTGGATCTTTTTCACTTACAATAATCTTCGGGATTCCATGTAGCTTTTGAACGGCTTCCATGAATGTTGTGGTTACTGTACTTTCTTTAAAAGGATGAGAAAGAGAGCGAAAATGTGCATAATGTTTTAGTCGATCAACCACTACCATGATGACAGTCTTTCCTTCATATTTGGGTAAACCTGTAATAAAATCCATGTAAACTTGTTCCCAATGTTGGCTTGGTATAGCTAATGGTTGTAGGATACTTGGAGTCTTGATTGTCTCTCCCTTATTATGTTAGCAAACCAAACATTCATACACAAAATTTTGAACTTCATTTTTAAGATCTTCCCATAAAAAATCCTTCTTGATTCTATGGTATTTTTGTAAGAATCTTGAATGTCCGCCTATAGGAGAAGTATGCAATTCCAGACAGAACTTCTGTTTGAGTTGGGAATTCTTAGTTGTTGAATGATCTTGCATAAATTTTGATCTTTCTTCCATTCTATCATTGCTTCTTCCACCCAATTAGATTGCAAAATAGAAATAACACATAGTGAACCTTTTGTTTCTTCTTCTTTCCTCGAAAGGGCATATGCCACACCATTATATTTTCCTATTTTGTACATAATTTCAAAGCCATAACCCAACATCTTTGTAACCCATTTTTGTTTCTCTTCTGAAGATAATTGTTGTTCCAAGAAGTACTTCAAACTATCATGATATGTTTTTACTTTGAAGTGTCTCCCTATTAGGTAAGGGCGTCATTTATGAACTGCATGTAGTATGGACAACATTTTTTTCATAAATGGGTTTGACTAAGTTTTTTCATTTAATTTGGTTGCTTTCAAAGGAAAGTGGCCTTCCTTATTGCATTAAAACTACACCAATTCCATGGCCTACGACATCACACTCCACAACAAATGTTTTTGCAAAGTCAGGTGTGGCCAAGACAGGAGTTGTACACATAGCCTCCTTAAGTTTTTCAAAAGATTTGGTTGCATCTTCAATCCAAGAAAAAACTTCTTTCTTTAATAATGATGTTATAGGTGTTGTTACTTGACCATAGTTATTGACAAACTTGCAATAATAACATGTCAATCCTAAGAATCCTCTAAGTTTCTTCAAGGTTTTTGGAACTGGCCATTCCCTCATAGCTTCATTTTTTTTAGGGTCCACTTTTACACCTTCATGATATACAATATTGTTAATTTTTGAGCTATTATTGGGTTTCTTTTCAATTTACTAGATAACCATACAATAGGTAGGATAACTGAGAGAAACACAATCACAAGATACACAACATTTATCCTGGGAAACCCTCATGGTGGAGAAAACCCAACAAAACTTCCTTAATATAGATAGACAATACAATGCCAAGACAATAAACCAAAACACTAGAGAATATCCAACATTGAGCAATGAACCTCTCTCTTCTTTATTCTCTCAACTGCAACTCTCCAAACTTCCAAACTTGATGAGTGAATGAGTGAGTGTAATAATGAGGCGTTGGATTCCTTTATTTATACAAGCTAGTAGGTGTTGGAAAGGTGTCTCTTCACTGGGCAAGGCCGACAAAAGGGGATTGATCTAATGAATAATGACTCAATAATAAATAGAATATTCTTTGTAGTTACAATATTTCAACAATCCCCATTAACAAGAAGGGTATTCTACAACATCAGCGGGAGAGAGAGAGGGCAACAACATCAACATCTGGAACACTGACTAGCATATCTATAAATCATGGAAGTTTTTCTCATCATCAATATCATCATCCACAGTAAGGAGCTGGAATGGCATCATCATCATCTGCATCAGCATGGATTAGTATAACACTAATACATCATCATTTGCATCAGCATGGATTAGTATAACATTAATACATCATCAACATCAATAACAACATGAGGTTGATACAACATCACAGCACGAAGGTTGGAGCATCATCAAAATTAGCATTAAGATGGAAATCTTCAGCATTAAGTTGGCATATCAACAACATCAGCACAAAGTTGGCATCTCAACAAAATTAACATGAAGCTGGAAATATTCAGCACGAAGTTGGAATCTCAACAACATCAGCACGAAGCTAGAAATCTTCATCACGAGGCTAGAATCCAACAACAATGGCATGAAGTTGGAAATCTTCAGCATGAGGCTGGCATCACAACAACATCAACATGAAGCTAGAAATCTTCAGCACGAGGTTGACATCGCAACAACATTAGCACGAAGCTGGAAATCTTTAGCATGAGGTTGGAATCACAACAACATCAACACGAAGCTAGAAATCTTCAGCATGAGGATGGCATCACAACAACATTAGCACGAAGATGGAAATATTGAGTACGAAGCTGGAAATCTTCAGCACAAGGCTAGCATCAACATTAATCCCCCTTTCAAGGGAGGTCCTTTCAAACTATACCAATATTGTCTCGAAAGTGCTTAAAATTTACACGAGACAGAGGCTTGGTCAACATATCAATAACCTATTCATTCATGCCAACATAATGAAGCTTTATGGCTCCTCTCTTCACCATATCACGAATGAAGTGATATCGGATCTCTATGTGCTTCAACTCATCATGGAACACATCATATTTATACAACTATGGTTATCACATAGGATCATGGTGGCTACCATCTCCAGATAAAATAGATATGTCAACAACATCTAAAGCCATATGGCTTCACAACTGGTGAAACATACAGCAATGTATTCTGCTTCTACCGTGCTGGGAGCAATGTTGGATTGCTCCCTACTCTGCCATGAATTCATGGCTAACCCTAGACTGAAACAACATCTTGAAGTGCTCTTTCTATCAGAAACACTTCCAGCTCAATATGAATCAATATATCCATATAATCTGAAGTCATGATCTCTAGTATAACAGAGACCAAAATATAGCGTACCTTTAAGGTATCTCATCACATGTTTTGCAGCTACAAGGTGAACACGTATGGGCTCTACCAGATACTGACTCAAAATGTGTTCACAAAAAAACATATATATGATCTGTTATTCATCAGATACATAAATGAACCAATAATATGTTTGTATAGAGTAGCATCAACCAATTTTGACAAGGTATCTACCAGGAGCTTCAACTTCATTTCCATGGGTGTGTTCATGGATTTATATTCCAACATATCAAACCTCTTTAGTATTTCAATTGCATACTTCCCTTGGTTAAGGAAGTTATTCTTTGGGCTCTGCCAAACTTCAAGACCTAAGTAATAATGCATTAGGCCTAGGTCTTTCATCTCAAATTTTGTAGTGAGCTTCTTCTTACAATTTTGTGATGAGATTTTCTTCTCTAGTTAAGAATAATTCATCCACATACAACAATAATATAAATGGCTCGTAACCTTGAAGTAAATATTAGAATCAGCTTTACTCTTGATAAATCCCAAGCTCGTCAGGAAATTGTCAATTATGTAATATCAAGCTCTAGGAGCTTGCTTCATCTTGCTGACATGAGTCTTTCTATATTCAAATTCAAGTCAAATTTCAACATCACTTTGTGCCAACCTGGTACACTTGCTTAGTTACAACTCAATCTGCACAATCATGTGCTAGCTCTATGCGCTTTCTGCAAAGCACTATCTGTCTCACTGCATGAGAGTATGTCCTCTACTCTCTCTGCAATTGTTCCTCTGGAAGTGGGAGTCTGCACCTACAGTTTTTCTGAAGTTGATAATGTTTGTTCCATTATCATTGTGACTACTGAAATCTGAAAGTAACTCCTTTATTTCATCACGGCAACAACATCATCTGAAACTGAGAGTGGCTCAATAACTGATATTGAAGGTAGCTCTTTTTATTTCATGGAGGTAACTCTATATTTTATTGTAGTCATGTCTCCATGACCCAACTAATGTATTGCACCAACTACCACTCAAATTTAAATATGGGGATTTCTCCCCCTGCATCTCATACTATATATGAATCATGGTTTTTCTAGTTGTCTTCATGAATACTGGAACTATTTCTTCAATTACTGGAGTAAGTGTCTCATCATAGTCTTATTCCTCTTGCTGGGAGAATATTCTAGACACACATCAGGATTTGTACATCTACAACATTCTTGATCTGTTAGATCAATATTGGAAGGAAATACTGACTTCTCTTCTAGTCTCACGAAAAAATCCATATCCTAGTCTTTCTGACTGGCTTCCTTCTATGTCGCTTAAGCAAGGAAATATTCCTAGGAGATTTCATATCTCCTAGAAGTTTATGAAGCTGCGATCTAGTCTTCTCATGGCATCTATCTCCTAGTCTTATAAGTTGTTTCTTCATCTGATCCTTTCTGAGATCAGGCTTACTCTCGATTTCTTCTGAGTCTACAAGGACTTCATCATCTCTTATGGGGTATACTTGGTGTTGAATACCAAGTCTAAATTTGAAAAGTTGAGTCGGACTTCAAGTGAATTTTACTTCTTGTCAAGGTGGCTTCATTATCCTTTGAGCAAGTCTATTGTGAGTTCTTGTTCTAATGTTCGATCATCTTTGGAGCCTTCTGCTCCTTACAATCAATATCCATATGAGATACTATGGATCTCAAAAATAGTTTCTTCTTCATCTTATTTGGTACATGGATGTATATCATCATGTCCATGACTTGGGTAGTCTATGTTAGAAAAATAGGACCATGGAGCAATAAAATAAAACAAATGTGGAAGAAAAACATAGAAGATACACAATACAATAGAGACATAGATTTATGTGGTTCACCTAGTGTGGGCTACATCCACCAGAGAAATTGCCAAGTCCTTCCTTTATTATTATCCAACATATGAAGGGATACAACCTACAGCAAACCCGTTGTAACTTCCTCTTCTTTTCTCTCAAAGTCTCCTATCTCAGAATACAATATTCACACTCAACCATAGTCGCAATACATTTCCTTCATAAAAGAGGGTTGCCTTCTAGGGAAAAAAACCCTAACATAATCTCTATTGTTAGATCTGCGACCATATAATGAACCGTCTAGATTTACAATGAAATTACAATATACATTTACAAGGCAATTTTTCCTTCGGGGGCTTCGTCCCCGAACCCCCGTTGGGGGCCCGCTTGCCCCCAGACCCCCCAACCGGGGGGATAGCCCCCCCAGACCCCGCAGAGGGGGTACCCCCCCTCTGCACTCCCCCGCGTGGAAGAGTGTACATACTTTTGGGGTGTAAATACTTCATGGGGTATAAATATGGCTGAAAGTAAAAGACCTCTGAATCAGGAAGATAATCAGGCTCCACAACCAATAGTTTTCTTCTTTTCTCATCTAATATGTTGCCTTCTATAACCTTCACTATAGCTTCCTCAGGGTTATCACCTGTGACCTGAACCTAGGTCAACAAAACAACAGGCAAGAATAATACTCTTTTGATAATAGTAATAAAACAATAGAATGAATAATCGTCATAGTAGCTCCTTTAAATCTATGTTAAGAACCAAACATCAATATAGCATGGAAAAACCTCAGGAAAAGTACTCAACGCCTTGAAACTGAGATAATTTCAGATAATAAGCCTCTTCGAGGGGGCAACCTCCTTTTACCCCACTTAAAATGTTCAAGTACAAG
>ML805714.1:126547-141661 GCA_009831015.1 Picea engelmannii
CCACCCTACCACCCTAGTTTACCAAAATACATATTGCTTAAATCAACTTGTTCATTCTGATATAGCTTGCTTACCCTTTCTGCTGATCTTCTCTGTATTCTTCACTGTTTCTGATCTGCTACTTTGCCTCACTGTCCTCTGCAACCCATTCTCAGCTTCTTCTCCTGTCACGCAGATTCTCCTCCTTTTTCCACATCCATAGCGCTCTCTCTTTCTCACATCAATAGCCCCCATTGCTCTCTGTTCAAGCGCATTTTATAGATTCTCTACATGCAAAGGTTTTCCATGCCTTTCTCAACTCCAACTCCAGTTTCCCTTTCTCTCAGTCTTTCTTCTGCTTTTCGTATGCCACCTTTCTCCTTAATTTTCTGAACTGCCTCTTTGCATGCCTCCTTTACGCATGTTACCTCATGCAAACGGTGTCTTAACTGCCAGTCTATTTTTAGACTAAAGTCTTTCTGCTTTTCTCAACTCCAACTGCAGTTTCCCTTTCTTTCATTCTTTCTTCTGCTTTTCGCATGCCAGCGTTCTCCCTGATTTTCTGAACTGGCTCTTTACTCTGCCTCCTCTACGCATGCCACCTTATGCAACGTTGTGTTCCAGCATCTGCGTTTCAGCATCTGTGATCCTGCATTTGTGTTTCAGCATCTACGTCTCAGCATCTGTGATTCAGCATTTGTGTTTCAGCATCTACGTTTCAGCATCTGTGATTCAGCATTTGTGTTTCATCACTTTAGCTTCTATGTTCCAGTATTTCTTGTGCGTGTTGTCAACCTTGACTGCTTCATAACCGATTTCCATCAATGACAATCCTTGACCGTCTTCGTTATCTCCTGTGTTGCAGCATTTGTGTCTGTGTTTCAGCATCTGCGTTTCAGCATCTGCGATTGTGTTTCAGCTTCTATGTTCTAACACTTGTGCGTGCTCCATAACCAACCGATTGTCATCAATGACTACCTTAACCATCTGTGTTAGCTTCTGTGTTCCAGCTCTGTTTCAGCATTTGCGTTCTAGCTTCTATGTTCCAGCGCTGTTTCAGCACTGTGTTTCAGCGTCTGTGTTTGCATTTGTGTTGCAGCAGTTCGCATTTGTGTTGCAGCAGTTCGCATTTGTTCTTCATAAACAATCGATTGCCATCAATGACAACCTTGATCATCTGCGTCATCTTTGTTGTAGCCATATTTCCAACAATAAGGTCAAAATAATGTCATAACAAATAGATGCATATCAAGATAATCAAACCTAGGGATTATCAGTCTTCTGAGTATGTTGGATCTGAGATCCTTCTGGATCTATGATAGGATATCCTTTCTCCTGTAAGCACCCCTTAGAATAATATAGTTGAAACATATGTAAGTACATACCTCTGATAGTATCGGCTGGTGGTGGTACCATCTGGTAGCAGCAGTGATAGGTAACAAACCTTCAAAACTTCAGAGTTGTTTCAACTTTAAGTTTGACCAACACTTTACAAAATATTTCACTACAAATGGAACTACAGTTGTAACTGCAACTTATAATACAACTGGTACTTTAATTGTAACTTAGGGTTTTATAAGAAAACCCTAATTGTTCAAACTTCAAATTTTGAAATTTTGATCCAGGTGCTAGATGCATTGAGCTGAGGTGAGTAAGTTGGTCCAGTCAGATTTCTAAAATTCCAAATTTTACCCCTTGAAACTGAGCTTGCATAAATTTGGACTCGTACTTCTCGTACTAGTTCTGGTTTCCTGGTTTTTCTGGTACTTCTAGTTTTATGGTTTTCTGGTACTTCTAGTTTTATGGTTTTTTGGTACTTCTAGTTTTCTGGTGTTCTAGTACCAGTCAAAAAATAGGGTTTGAATTTCTGGAGGCTCTGTCCACTAAAAAGGTGTGTTCAAGCTTCCAAAAGATTCACTAGGGTAGGGCACACTTTTCTAGATGGTTTTTAGGAAAACAAATCCTCTCCAACAAAAATCCCTAATTTTCTTGTATGAAAACAATGATGTTTTTGCTTATCCAGTGAAAGGTGCTTTCTTCATCTTAGCTCCGATACCATGTTAATTTTTGAGATATTATTAGGCTTCTTTTCAATTTACTAGATAACCATAGCATAGGTAGGATCACTGAGAGAAACACAATCACAAGATACACAACAATTATCCTGGGAAACCCTCATGGGGGAGAAAATCCAACAAAACTTCCTTAATATATATAGCCAATACAATGCCAAGAAAATAAACCAAAACACTAGAGAATATCCAACACTGAGCAATGTGCCTCTCTCTTCCTTATTCTCCCAACTGTAGCTCTCCAAAATTGTGCACTTGATGAGTGAATGAGTGAGTGTAATAATGAGGCGTTGGCTTCCTTTATTTATACAAGCTCGCGAGCGCTGGAAAGGTGTCTCTTCACGGGGCAGGGTCGACTTGTCTTCTTAGTGGTTAAAACAAATTTAATTAGGCCTAGGGGGCGACTTCTTAATTTGCATAATGCAATTAGGATTTGACCAATCCGCAAAAGGGGATTTGGTTAATTACAATGCCCAACATGATCAATCCACAAAAGGGGATTGATCTAATGAATAATGACTCAATAATAAAGAGAATACTCTTTGCAGTTACAATATTTCAACAAATATGAACCAAATATTCCACTTCTTGAACCCAAAAGGCACACTTGGAAGGCTTTGCATAAATTTGTTGATCTTCTAGTAGTTGTAATACTCTGTCAATATGTTGCACATGATGTTCTCAATATTTTTTGTAAATTAGTTTATCATCAAAAAATACTAACACAAATTTTCTAAGGAAGGGCTTGAAAATATAATTAATCAAGCTTTGAAATGTTGAAGGTTCATTAGTAAGTACAAATGGCATAACCAAAAACTCATAATGACCTTCATGTGTTCTAAAAGTTGTTTCAGAAATGTCTTCCTTCCTCATTCTGATTTGATGATATCCCGAACGAAGATCCAACTTAGTAAAGATTTTTTTCTCCATGAAATTCATCTAATAATTCATCAATCACGAGGATAGGAAACTTATCTTTGATGGTCATTTCTTTTAGTTGTCTATAAAATGGACACATATACCATGAACCGTCCTTTTTTGTAACCAACACCACTGGTGAAGAGAAAGAACTTTGGCTATGCTGAATGATGTCAGCCTCTAACATTTCTTGTATCATGCGCTCAATCTCACTCTTCTATCCATATGGATACCTGCAAGTCCTAATTTTAGGTGGTACACTTCCTAGTTGCAAATGAATAGCATGGTCATGATCTCGAGCAGGAGGAAGACCCTTAGGAATTTCACCAAATGCCTTCGAATGATTGTTGATAATTATTTGGAGATATGATGGAGCAAGGGTTATAGATGTTTGAACATCAAGTTAGCACAATTGTGCAATTACACCCTGGTGTACCTTTTTAAGTAATTTTTCCATACTATTAGAGCTTTTCACTTTAGAGGGTTTCCCTTGGATACCTCTAAGATCAATTTCCTTGCCATCTCAAGAAAATTTCGTGAAAATATTTTGAAAATTAAAGGCCACTATTCCCAATGATTGTAACCATTGGACCCCTAATACAACATAGACAACACCCATTTGGATGGAAATAATGAGGATATCCAAAAAATAATCCCCCATGTTGAGCTTAATACTATGGAATTTCCATGAACAATTTATGGTACCTCCATCTGCAATCATTACTTGAAATTCTGGTGTGGGATATACAAAGCAATTGAGATATTTTGTTATCTTGTAATTGATGAAATTATGGGTATTACCACAATCAATCAATATGGTTACTTTTTTTTCTCTTTGATGTATCCTTGTATCTTGAGGGTTTGTGGAGTATTGATGTCAACCAATGCATGACAAGATATTGTTGGAGTAGTATTTTCTATATTTGTATCTTGTCATGGTTCTAGTTCCTGATCTTCTTCCTCTTCACAGTCTATGTAGAATAATTTATTCTAACTACATTTATGCCCCTTACTATACTTGTTGTCACAATTGAAAAATAGTCATTTTTCTCTTCTTTCATCCATTTATTGAGGTGTTAACCTTATTGGTTGAGGTACACTTGTCTTATGAACCCCAAAACTATCTCTGCTCCTTGTATGTGAAACAATGGTAGACGTGTGTGTATCCTTATTCTTGGCTTGAATATAGCGAGAAGATTGTGATGAACCAACCTAGTTCACTAGTTAAATATACCAAAATACTTGGAACATAATGTAGAAATTCATATAGGATAATAAATTATATATTAAATGATAAATGTATAAGAATATGAAATTATTACAATGACCCTCGTGGCAGTATACATATAGGCATTGACTGGCCATGAGGTGAAAAGGTGTCTCTTTCCCTTTCATTAATTAACCATTAATTACTATTGTTTTTAATATTATTATTATGTATTATATATATATTTATTATGTATTATTTATATATACTTTGTATGTTACATTGCCTTGCCCTTAAAAAGTATTTGTCCTCAAAGCATAATTATTGAAATACTTCCCTTTTAATGCTCATTCTAGCTCGCAATGTCTTCTCAATATCTTCTATGCTTGTAGCTACTACACTCGACGAAACAAGATGATATGATTTATGAAGTCCCAAGTAAAATTGTTGCATAAAATGTGAATCGATCCACCCCAAGTTGATCTTTACTAGAACTTTTTTTTGATTGACTATTTTGATGGAACTTATGATTTTCGGCTTCCACACAAGTTGTTGATTTTGTCTCTCTTCTTTTATAAATTTGTGGTCCATCTTTCTGTAAGAAGAATATTGTTTATATATCTTTTGATATTGTTGTTTCCCATAACGACTCTCATGATTTATATGATGATAAGACATCCTAATATCTTGTGAATTTTTCTTAGAACTGTCTTCTTTTGATGTTTGTAGTGATTTGTCAATATAAACATTATTCTGAATTTGAACGTCAACTAACTCTATATTGGTTCCTTTTTCTGATGTTAGAATTCAAATGTCTAATAATTTCTCTATTGGATCAGTCATCGTTTCCTTATCGACTAATGATGTTTTGAGATGTAGCTCTTCTAGTAAAGACTTCTTATCATGCTTAAGCTTTTTAATTTGTGTTAGTAAATCATGACTATGTTGTTTTAAACGTAAAAGTTCTTCATTATCTTCTTACTTGTCATCTTTATTTTTTTATTCTAGACTCTCCTTCCTTTCATCCTTTAAACTTTTAATTTGTTTAAGTAACTTCTAATTAAAATTACTTAGGCAAGAGATTTCTTCCTCTTTTTCGATTAATTTCTCTTTGAGACCTTGATTTTCTTGTTCTGGATTTTGATTCCCTTGCTTCTTGTATTTTGACTTCCTGAGTTTTATTAGTAAATTTTGATTATGATTTTTTAATCATGATATTTCTTCATCTCGTTCTAGTAATTCTTTGTCCATTTCTTGTTTTTTGGTTTTTAGTTCTTCAATTTATGTGATGAATTCTCGATGATGCTTTTTAAAGTAACGATTATCTTTCTTTGTTAACCCATTAAAATATTTCATCTTCTTGATTTCAAACTGTAGTTTTATATTGCTCTCTTTATAATGTCCTAGTTCACCCTTTAATATTAGTGATTGCATTTGTGATTTATCTTGATATTCTTCCATAATAAATGATTTCCCACAAATCAGACAAAAGTGATTGTGATTTTTAAAAGTTGTCATATACTCAAACTCCATTTCACAAAAAGGGCATTTAGTCCAAAATTTAGATTTATATATTGAATGTTCATGGTTTCTTTTTTTCTCGATTTTTCAATATATGTCTCCTTTATAAATATATATTCCTCCTTTGAATAGCTTGAATATTGCTTCAATTTTCTTCCAATTTAATAAAAGGTATTAAGCAACTTTAATAATTCCCTTTTACTTTTAAACCTTCACAGAGCTTTAAAAAATAACTTTATAATCCTTCAAACTTTTTATTTTTATTTTTTAAAATAAATTTATGATGGTATCCTTTCTAAATTATTATAAAACCTTTCCTCCTTGTCTTTTTATTTTCTAGGATATCTCTAACTCCGCAATATTTAATATGCCATTCTTACTTTATCACCTTTTATTTTAAAATAAATTACAACTTTGTAATTTATGAAAAGCTATATTTTTTTTTTAATAACCTCTCTTCTTACTTTTCCTTTATGAATATCCTTTAGACAAGTTAATTGGGGGTTATTACCTTGCTAAAATATCTTTTGACTTTGGTTGAATTAATATTACACTGATGCCCCATTAGATCTAATGAGACCAACCAGAACAAATTTCCAGATTGAATTAGGCCAAATATCCTCTTGACATAGCAAAATTGCTCTGTGTATGTTATATTGTGCACATAAGTGCATAGGACCTCCTTTCCATATGACCATAGGCAATGGCCAAGCGATTAATCAAACAAGCACTTATTTGTTAATCGAAAGAGACAGTGACGAATTAATCAGTCGTTGACAATGGACGACTCATATTGATTTTCGGGGCTTAAGGCCTTTCCCTAATCCCAACATGCGGGAAGGGGGAAATAGATCTTTGCTTGACACATGGAAGGAAGATCTACAGTTGTATATTTTTTGGGCTTCGACCCTCCGTTATCTCCCATATTAATTCATTATGAGAGATCGTTCACAATCATCGATCTCCCACTCTATCTCTCCCCAATCGTGCACTCTCCTGGACTATAATCCGACGGCTCACTGTGATTGAATTTTTAATCCAATGATAGTTATGTGTCCCTGCAGCCAAATAAGTCCCATTCTCTTTCACAACGAATTTAATAGGTATTGTTGATCCAAGGATTATCAACGATCCTTATTATGATTCCTCTACAACTAATTCGGCACAAGACATGATTTAATAATCAATTTAAACACAATTGGATATAAAATATGATTCAGGGATAATTACAAAGAAACCCTATCTCTGTCTGTAACTATTTATTTGAAAACTTAATACAAGCACACCATAGTTCTCTTCAATTCCAAGAACACACCAAATCTATCTCTTTGCAATCCAATTCCAATATTCCTCACTCCTAATCCAACTAGATCCTTCTAACAATGAAATAATAAATACTAGTTCACAGTACTAGGAGATCAACAACCTAATCCCTACAAATCTGACAAAAAATCCCTATAATCAATCAAACTCCTAATTAAATTAAAAAAACCACACCTAATTAAATAAACAAGTCTTTTCATTTCCTTCTAGAGGCATTCGATATTTTATTACAATTTTAATTAAAATTAAGAGGACCAACCCTCTTTGCTAAATGGATTTGACCCCTAGGGTCAATTAAATAAAAAGACTTTAACCAGATGCTCCTGCATCAGACTCTCGGGGAAGAAAAGAATGTTCCAGTAAAAGTTCAGGATCCACATCATACTTGTATACCTCAGTTGTTGTCATCCATGTGGCATATTCTGCTAGTTGTCCCTTCCATTTGATTAAATATTGAAAGTAGTCCTTGCCCCTAGTTTTATTTGTCACCCTTTTGTCCAAAATTGTTTCAACTTCTTTATGTGTTTTCTTAGGAAATTGCTCTTCCCATTGTAAATTCTGAACTTCATCACTTGCAGGTTCATCTATTATATCATCTATTGATTCCTTGTAGGGGTACAAGTCTGCTACATTAAATATTGGAGAAATTCCAATATCCTTTGGCAGTTTTATCTCATAAGCATTTGCAGAAAATTTTATGATTATTTTGTAAGGCCCAATCTTCTTCAACTTTAACTTATTGTAGGTCCCTACATGAAACCTTTCCTTTCTCAAGTACACCATAACCAAATAACCAAGTTGAAACTCCAACTGCCTTCTTCTCATATCTTCTCTCTGTTTGTATTTGTCGTTGATTTCCTGTAATTTTTCCTTGACATCCTCTTGTAATTTCTGCATATTCTCTGCAAAATATTCATCATTTTCACTCCTTAGCTCCTATTTTCCTAAATATCTAAGTTCATATACTCCCCTTGGATGCATTCCATAGACAAATTGGAATGGGATCATTCTTTTACTCCTATTAGGAGTGTCATTATAACCAAACTCTTCCTGAGAAAGTGCCAAATCCCATTATTTTGGATTATCATAAACAAGGCTCCTCAATATATTTCCCAAGCTCTTGTTCACCACCTTTGTTTTTCCATCATTTTCTGGATGATAGGATAAATTAAAACTGAGATTTGTACCCATTTTCTTCCATAGGGTTCTCCAGAAGTGCCCAACAAATGTAGTGTCTCTGTCTGAGACAATGCTTATTGGTAGACCATGCAATCTTACTATCTCTGAGAAAAAAAATTGCAATATTAGTGGCATCATTAGTCTTTTTACAAGCAATAAAATGTGTCATTTTGGAAAACCTATCTACCACCACATAGATAGAATTATTTCCTCTTTGAGTCTTGGGTAATCCTAGAACAAATTCCATGTTGATAGAATCCCAAGGTATTTTGGGAATGGGCAATGGTTGATATAGCCCTGTATTTTGACTCCTTCCCTTGGCATGTTGGCATATCTTGCACCTTTCAACAAACCTTTTAACGTTAGTTAGCATCCCTAGCATGAAATAAAAATAATTTACCTAAGCATATGCCTCGTCTTGTCCAAAGTGTCCTGATAGTCCTCCATTGGTCTTTTATTTAACTAAGTTATCCCTCATTGAGCACTTAGGAATGCACAATTTATTGTTTTTAAAAAACAAATCTTCCTGCAACATACAATCCAACCACTAGTTTTTGTTGATAGAAACAAGATTTTCACAAGCTGCATAAATATCCTGAAAATATGCATCTTCTTTATACATGGAAATAAATTCATCAAATCCTAAAGTGTTGACCTTAAACTCTTGTAAAAATAAATTTACTCTACTCAAAGCATCAACAACTTTATTAGATTTTCCATTAGTATGCTTTATTACAAAAGTAAAACTTTGCAAAAATTCCACCCACTTAGCATGCTTCTGATTGAGTTTAGGTTGGCTACTAATGAACTACAGTGCATGATTGTCAGTGTACAACACAAATTATTTAGGCAATAAGTAATGTCTCCATTTCTTAAGAGATTGCACAATAGCATAGAACTCTCTGTCATAGAAGGAATATTTTTTTTTTCCTCATTTAACTTTTCACTAAAATATGTTATGGGTCTTTGTTCTTGACTTAATACTGCCCCTATTGTTGTCCCACTCGCATCAGTTTCCACTTGGAATATTTTATCAAAACTAGGCAAAGCCAAAACAGGTTTCTCGATGATTTTTTTCTTCAGTAGATTAAAACTCTTGTTTGTTGACTCAACCATCTAAATGGTTTCATGTTCCCTTTGATAGTCTCTACCATAGGTGCACAAATTTGACTGAAATTTCTTATAAATTTCTTGTAAAAGCTTGCAAGACCATGAAAACTTCTTACCTCAAACATATTCTTAGCATTTGGCCAATTTAAAATTGCTTGTACCTTCTCTAGATCCATCTTTAGTCCTTGTTATGAGACTACAAATCCCAAATAGATCAGCTCCTTCTTCATGAAGTTGCATTTCTTCAAATTTATCAGCAACTTCTCTCTTTGTAAGGTGCTCAATGCCATCTTGAGATGCCTCAAACTCTCTTATTTACTCTGACTATAAATCAAAATATCATCCAGATAAACTATAACAAATTTACCTATGTACTCTTTCAAGACCTCATTCATTAATCTCATAAATGTACTTGGTGAATTACTGAGCCCAAAGGGAATCACTAACATTCACACAATCTCGTATTTGTCTTAAATGCATTCTTCCATTCATCCCCTTCTCTAATTTTTATCTAGTGATATCCACTTTTCAAATCAATTTGTGAAAAATCTTTTGACCCACTCAAACAGTCCATTAAATCATCTATACGAGGTAGTGGAAATTTGAACATGATAGTGATCTTGTTGATTTCCCTAGAACTAGTGCACATGCGCCATCCTCCATCCTTCATTGGGCTGAGTATCGTTGGTACTGCACATGGACTAGAGCTCTCTCTTACCAATCCTTTGTCCAACAATTCTTGAACGTGTATCATCACTTCTTCATTCTCTTGAGGGGTTAATCTGTAGGCTTCTTTATTAGGAAAACTTGCACCATGTATCAATTCAATGTGGTGATTGATACTTCTCTCATGAGGTAAAGCATTCGGTAGCTCATCCAAAACTATATCAGCAAATTCATCAAGAAGAATTTTAATATCATCAGGAAAATCATCTAAATTTGTAGAATTCAGAATTACCTTTGGTTTGCCAATAAGAGAAAAATGTATCTCCTCCTTCTTCTTGACTTCTTGCAATAATTATTTTCTAGTCATCGGCAGAATACTAGGTCCACATTCCTCTTTGGTTGCTTCATCCTTCAAGGGTAGTAATAGATGCTTCTTCCCATCCTTATCCAAGGAGTAAGTGTTCCATCTTCCATCATGCATGGCCTTCCTATCATATTTCCAAGGTCTTCCCAATAATACATGGAAGACATCCATTGGCATTATGTCATATAATACCATATCCTTGAAAGTCCCAATCTGAATCTCCACCTCACATTGCTCATTTACAAAGAGTCGATGTCCTTTATGTAACCAAGACACTCTATAGGGAGTGGGATGTTCCATCCTCTTCAATCCCAACTTCTCTACCATCTCTATGGAGACCAAGTTATCAGTGCTTCCACTGCCAATTACTACTTTTCCACACTTCCCCTTAGATTTACACATAGTCCTGAACAAACTCTTCCTTTGGGCTAGTTCATGTGCCTCCTTTTCTCCCTTCACCAAAAATATTTTCATCATCAAATATTCTCCTGCCTCAAGTGGCTCTTCTCTTTCCAAAGTCCTATCTAGTTCTTCTCTGGTTTATGCAACATTAGTA
Source organism: Picea engelmannii (assembly GCA_009831015.1). NCBI lineage: Eukaryota > Viridiplantae > Streptophyta > Pinopsida > Pinales > Pinaceae > Picea > Picea engelmannii. The sequence continues at coordinate 137,443 of ML805714.1, forward strand.
GTCCTTTAGTTTGATGGTTTATTCCTTGGACAGTCCCAAGACATGTGTTGAATTTCACCACATGTGTAACACCTAACTTCTTTGCCTCTTCCTCTTCCTCTGGAACCATATCTTCTTCCTCTGAAGTCTTCTCTTTGTGGTGATTGACTACTAGAAATTTCTCCCTCGTTCTTATAATTTTGAGATCTTCCTATGTTTGACGACCCTCTGCATCTTATTGGACCCTTTCTTCCTCCTCTCAGGTTCAGCTTCCTTGTCTTCAATTTTGAGTTGCTAATAATTTCTTTTCAATTTATTAGACAATAATAGCATAAGAAGGATCAATGAAAGAAACGCAATCACAAGGTACACATCATTTTATCCGGTGAAGAGAAAACCCATCAAAAACTTCCTTAATATAGATTGCCAATACAATGCCAAGATAAAAGACCAAACATTAGAGAATATCCAAGACTGAGAAATGTGCCTCTCTCTTCTCCTTCTTCTAACTGTAACTTCCTTAAATCTTGTGCACTAGATGAGTGACTTGAGTGAGTGTAAGAATGAGGCATCATCCTCTCTTATTTATACTAGTTGATAGATGCTAGGGTTGTGTCTCTTTACCAAGCTGGGTCGACTTCTTCAATTAGTGGATAAAACCACTTTAATTATCCCCAGGGGCCGACTTCTCAATTAGCATCATCTAATTAGGGTTTGACTAATCCACAAAAGGGTATTTGGTCATACATAAGTCCCGACATGATCAATTCACAAAAGGGGATTGATCTATATAATAATAACTCAATAATAAGTAGAATATTCTTCGTAGTTACAATATTTCAACACTCCCCCTTAACAAGAAGGGTATTCTACAATACAATCTCATCAGGAGAGAGAGAGAGAGAGAGAGAGAGAGAGAGATGGTAGAAACATCATAAGAATCTAAAACATTGACTGGCACATATATAGATCATCGAAATTTTTTATCATCATCAATAACATCATCATTCACAGCATGGAGCTGGAGTATCATCATCATCATCATTCACAACATGCAGTTGGAATAGCATCATCATCATCATTCACAACATGGAGATGGAATCTGAAACATCAACATCAATTAGTATAAATCTATAACAACATCAACAACACTAGGTTGATATATCATCATCAACATCGCGAGGTTGATACAACAACATCATCAACAGCATGAGACTGGAGCAACAACATCAGCAGCATGAGGATGAGATAACAATATCATCAGCATGAGGCTGAGATAACAACATCATCGGCACGAGGTTGAGATAACAACATCATCAACACGAGGTTGATACAACAACATCATCAAAACGAGGTTGAGATAACAACATCATCAACACGAGGTTGAGACAACAACATCATCAACACAAGGTTGAGAAAAAAACATTATAAACATGAGGTTGAGATAACAACATCATCACTATCATCATCATATGGAAACAGAATGAGGCAGGTGCAACAACAACATTTTGTGGTACTCAGACAGACTGTCCTTACCGTACCTTCGAGATCTACCCAGGAATCATAAGATTCCCTAGGATATAAAATCCTAATGGAGATACCACATGGTACTCTAACAGACCATCCTTACCGGACCTTCAGGATTCAAAATATTCCCTAGGATATAAAATCCTAACGGAGCTACCCGTTGTTGGTCAGAATACCATAGTATCATCGGAATCACTCCCCCTTTCGAGGGAGGTCCTTTCGGACTATACCAAGCTTGTCTCAAAAGTATTCAAAATTTACACAAGATAGAGGCATGGTCAACACATCTACAACCTGCTCATCTGTGCCAACATATTGGAGCTTTATATCTCCCCTCTACATCATATCACAAACGTAGTGATACTATATATCTATGTGCTTCGACTTATCATGGAACACAGGGTTCTCCGTCATCTTTATGCAACTTTGGTTATCACATAGAAACACGGTTTCTTCCATCTCTAGATCAAATATACTTGTCAACAACTTTTGAATCCATATGGCTTCACAACTGGAGGAACATGTAGCAATGTATTATGCTTTTGTCGTGCTGAGATCAATATTGGATTGGTTCCTTCTCTAACATGAATTCATGGCTGACCTCAGAGTGAAACAACATCCTAAAGTTCTCTTTCTATCATAAACACTTCCATCCCAATCTGAATCAGTATAACCAATCAGTATGAAGTCATGATCTCCAGTATAACAAAGACCAAAGTCCAACGTACCCTTAAGGTATCTCATCACATGCTTTGCAGCTGTAAGGTGAACACATCTGGGCTCTACCAGATATTGACTCAAGGTGTTCACAACAATGCATATATATGGCCCGGTATTTGTCAGACACATCAACGAACGAATGATTTGTTTGTACATAGTAGCATTAACCAATTCTGGCGAAGCATCAACCAGGAGCTTCAAATTTTTTTCCATTGATTTGTTCATGGATTTAAATTCCAATATGTCAAACCTCTTCAGTATTTCAACTGCATACTACCCTTGGTTAAGGAATATATTCTCTGGGCTATGCCAAACTTCAAGACCTAAGAAATAATACATCAGGCCTGGGTCTTTCATTTCAAACTCTAAAGTGAGCTTCTTCTTATAATCTGTGATGAGATTTTCTTCTCCACTTAAGAATAAGTCATTCACACACAACAGAAATATAACTGGCTCATCATTCATAACCTTTAAGTAAAGGTTAGAATCATCTTTACTCTTGGTAAAGCCCAAGCTCGTCAGGAAACTATCAATTCTTCCATACCAAGCTCTAGGAGCTTGCTTCAAACCGTATAGAGCCTTCTTCAACCTGAGAGTATGTCCTCTACTCTCTCTGCAATTGTTCCTCTTGAACTGGGACTCTGCACTTGCAGCTTCTCTGAAGCTGAGAATGGTTTCTCTATTCTCACTGTGACTACTGAAATCTGAGAGTAACTCCTCTCCTCCATCATGGAAACAACTTCATCTGAACTAAGAGTGGCTTAGTAATTGATATTGAAGGTAACTCTTCTTCTTTCATGGAGGTAACTCTGTCTTCTATTGTAGTCATGTCTCCATGGCCTGACTAATGTACTACACCAACTGGCATTGGAGATAACTCAATTCTCAAATATGGGGATTTCTCCCCCTGAATCTCATACTATATCATAATCATGGTTGTTTTGGTTATATTTATGAATATTGGAACTATTTATTCGATTTCTAGAGCAAGTGTCTCGTCATAGCCTTCTCCCTCTTGTTGGGAGAATCCTCTAGACACAAATCAACTTTGTACATCTTTTATCTACAACATGCTTGATCTGTTAGATCAATCTTGGAAGTCAACATTGTAACGTCCCCAGCCACCCAGGTCGGAATATATATATATATATATGTATGTATATATATATATATATAAGCATATGTAATTCACATATATATACAAGCACATGTAAAGCGAATTTAAACAGACAACATGGAAATTATTCTACAACGCATATTCATGCGGAACTAACAGTAAATCATACATGCAACAATACATGCAATTTTCATAATAAAAGACACGCATTGAATACATCATTTGATATTACACATTAATGATACTTATATTTTAATTGAAGTACACCAACTATGTGTAGACCTTCCACGAACCTCCCAGCCTTAGACCATGCTGCTCCAAGCTATCAGCAGTGAGTCACCCCTGAGCTGGGACTAAACTCCACCCAAGGTAAAGGAAATTCTAGGCTAGGATGAGACTACATAAAGTTGCACAATGCAACAGGAAGGATTCCCTCCAAGGAACCTACTTACGCCCACTGCCCATAGACTCTCATTCCCCACATGCCTGTCCCAACCCGAGAATATACACCTTCACTATTCCACAGTCCATCAGATGCTCCACTTCCCTTCCAGGGATTCAACAACATGCCTGATCAGGAATTCTCAGATATTTTTAGTTGTTGTTGGACTCCCTCTAGGAGAAATCACTTCCCCAGCAATATCTTTCACCTAGAGAGAGTTTCTCATAGGCCTGACAACTTGATTCTTCAATCCACAGGCCTGATAACCTGCCTCTTCAAAACCATAGGCCTGACAATGCAAGATACCAGATATATAAAATATGCAGAACAGAAATGAAATGCTAGAAATGACAGAATAACAGTAAAATATCCAGCATAATCTTCACAATACACAGAAATGATATACGAAATAGCAACAGAAATAGCACTTTGAA
>ML805714.1:185594-199941 GCA_009831015.1 Picea engelmannii
CATAAAAATGAACAACATCACCGGAGTTGAGTTCGACATGACCCGTATATGATAACACTCTGCACTCATGTACGGTTATCATCATTTTTCTACACACCATCGATCCCCACGACAATTCAAATATTTTCCTATGATTTTTCTTCTGACTACATCCTTCATCACATTCTCTTCCTTCGTCGCCCTCATCCAAATTTCGTTGCTCACCCATATACCTTCCCTGTGATATCAAGTGGAACCATGATGGCAACTCGCCATGAACCGGAGACATATGCAGACTTAGAGGCCCTTCCAGAGTATGAGGCAACCAGAGATATTTTTAAGAAAGCAGGTTGGGAGTTGTTTCTGAAGAAATTCGATGGATATAATGATGCAATTACGCTTCAGTTTGCTCTGCATTTTCAGGGTGGGTTCGCTAAAGTGGGCGAGCTCAAGTTTGAAGTCACGGAGAAATTTATTTCATAAGCAATTCAACTGCCCACCACCGGTCAGAGATGGACAAAGGGACAGCCTGTTGACAAAAATCTCTGTACGCATCTTTTGAAACCACAGTACCGGGAAACACAGTGGTCCGAGGGAACATCGCGGTCATGGTTGGAACCACAGTGGGCTCAATTGTTAGCCATCCTCCAACATTACCTCACGTGTGAAGGACGGTAAACCATCGTATTTCCCTGCCATGCCCGACTCCTGTTACACTTTAAAGGTAATCACCTGCTGAACATACCCTTCTTTCTATTGAAAAGTTTAAAAAAGATGGTCGAATAGGTACGAAAGGCCAAAGATTTTCGTGGAAGTCTATTTCATTTTGGTCTTGTTAATATATTGATTAAGTCTGCACTGTCCAAGAAGAAAGAAACTTGGGATATGTTCACTATAAAAACCCTAGCCTCTGCCAAGTCTAAAGATAGGAGTGTTAAGCCTGTTCCCCCACAGAAGAAGTTGAACACTAGGAAAAAGAGGGTTAAAACCCCGACCAAAGTCTGTGCTAAACCTAAGACCATACCCGACAGCACAATTGAAGCCAATACTGGAGACCTTGATTCAGAAAATTCATCTGATGCTCATGGGTCTGATGGAGTGGAAACCAATAATGAAACTGTGAAGAATGCTACTCCTACAGAGGCACATGTTGAAATCCTGAGCTCTACCCTAGCTGCTAAGAACATAATTGACGTGGAAGAACCGGCAGAGTTGACTGATAAACTGAGGAGAAATCCAAAACGAAAATGTAAGAGCACATTGTCAGGTATGGATAACTCTGTGCCCAGTTACCCACCACAGGAGAGGTTAGAAAGTGTGGATGATCATGAGGAGGCTCCAGAGCCCTCGGAAATGACTTGGACTCTGTCCCAATTAATTCGAAAAACCCGTAAAGTGGATCGGCAGGCTACTGCCAAAGGAATTGAGCAGAATGAGCCAATTCAAGTACCAACAGGTACCCCTGCTCAGATACAAAGAGAGTTCACTCCTGAACCTAGTCCAGTTGACAATCTCGATCCAGTTGACACCTCTGAACTTAGTCCAGATCATCTAGATCCAATTGACACCTATGAACAAAGTCCAGATGAGTTCATTCCTGAACTCAGTCCAGATCATAATTCCGATAGAGTTCACACCCCTGCTCAAAGTCCAGACGAGTTCACTCATGCATCTAGACCTCAACCACAACCAGGACATGATCAAACATTTGAAACCTTCTGTGAAATTTCCTCCAGTCGATCCTTGAAACCAATGGTAGACAGACTAGAAAGCAGGAATAACAGGTTGAAAGAGAAGCTACATGAGTACACTGTATTGGATCGACATATAAAAACAGAGAATGAACTCATGAAAGTCAGGGTGACTAATCTCTTGTCCAAAATTGACAGATTAAAACAAAGGAATAAGGGTCTTTTCCAAAGGAACAGGAAACTACAGAAGACTGCCAGAAAGAATATTATAATCAACCGAGTCCTCAAGAAAGAAATCAGAAATATGAAGCAGGAGAGGTTACAAATCCTGGTTGCAGCTGCTGCAACGCTATGATTGCTATCAGTCTTTGACTTTTTTTTGTTGCATGAGGACAGGAAAAGACTTCAGTTTGGGGGCATGTTGGTCTCCAGTTTTGACTATGTTTTGCCTACATTATATCACAAAGACCTCCATTTCCATACCCAGTACCACCCCTTCTGGCCTTGTTATGACATACTTGACATCTCCTTACCACTCAATGGGGCTACTCAAGGTATTTTTACGTTTCAAGTTATTTTTATGTATTTTGATACTTTAAATTAATATTGAAACTAATGTGGCTCGAGTTAGGTACTATTTCTATTTTGAAACAGGATTTGCCAGTACCAGCTACCAGCTCGCACCCCGTGGAGATACCAACGAAGCTGCTAAAGATCTGCGCGTTATGGCCAGAGTGGGAGACAGTGCGATTTACATGACAGATGGAGTCATCACTCATATGATGATTGAAGGCACAATTATAGAACTGAGTTGTTAATACTTCATGATTCACACTTCGTCAGACTACGTGTCACGAAGATGTGAAGACCGTTTTTTTAACTGATTTCAAGTTATTTTTGGATCTGGGATCCATTTGAATTAATGTATTTTTGCTTTAAACTATTATGGAGGAGGATCTATATAACAAGAGGATCACTCCTAAGAAACATTGGGTTATGTTATGTTATGATACACATTTCTGAATATAATCTGTCTTTGCGTTATGTTATTTCATTGTCATACGATTTGAGTTATTTCTCTGAGTAAATGGAGTGTGAAGCATGGCTAGTGTTTGTGTAGAATGAATTGAGTAGTTCTGGTTCTTCCTTTCGGCGATTGTACCTTTTGGTTGGGCCCGCCAAACAGGTTCAAGTCGCTGCTTTTCTCTGACTTAGATTTAGTTCGTTTCAGTATCTGAATATTTGCATGCATGTTAGTTTATTGAGTTTTGGAATTAACTTGTTCAGATTTTTGCTTGATTATTCTTCAACTATATCGTTTCCAGCATATTAATGTATTCTATGTTGATGAGTATTGAAAGCATGGTTGATTCCTGTAGAGTTTAGAGCATGAACTAGGTTTCCTTCGTTTCCAGTTTTCAATTTGAACATAACTTAGAGTTTGAATGTACTTTGTTTTGGTTACGATAGTTAGTTGCTCTGCTTAGTTAGGATAGTTAGGTTGCAATTAAATTAGAGGAAGCTTCCGGTACCAGTAGGGTAAGTAGGATATTTCTTTGTTTTCTTGTAGATAGATTTAAATTTACTTTTCAATGTTTAGATTAAAAGAACTTTAGGAAATAATCTTTCTGTTATGTCTTAGATAGAAACAGCGATGATTAGATGATTCCAGATAGTGTTAGATAGTTGTGTGAAATTACATTAGAGTAGAAATAGAAGCACCTGCACTTAGGCATAGGACTGTTTTCTGTTGATGAATTACATAGGAGATGATAAGTTTCAAGATAGTCATTAGGATTCAGTTTCTAAGAGTGAGTTTGTGTTTTCTTCTTAAGATAGTCTTTAGATAGGGATTAGAATATTACCTGCACATACAGTGTAGCAAGTCTAAGTTTACTTGCCCTGGTTTGACAATTCAGTGTTTCAGGTCACTAAAATCTTTAATATCGCAGCCTGACAGGTGCATCTACGTGCATCATGTCCAAAACGGTATGGCAGAAACTTGGTTCCCCGAAACTCATACCCTCTGCCATCACATTACGAGCCTATGACGGACGACCATCCTCTCCTGAAGGGCTCTTTCAAAATGTCCCCGTGGAACTCGGGGGCAAGACTATTCTCATCGATATCGAAGTTATCGACGCCCCACTCGATTATAATATCTTGTTCGGTCATAGCTACATGTACGCTATGAAGGCAGTGGCATCTTCCGTCTTTCAGACAATGATGTTCCCCCACAATGGGAAGATCATGACCATCGACCAAGTCTCACATTACGAGCCTAACCCATCTACCAACCTCGATAACATTCTTCCTCTCATCCACACAAACCAAGACGCATATCCACTCGTCAATATGGGTCCTAGGATTTTTAAAGATCCATCCTTATTAGGGACGTACCATGGAGCACCACCACTCCTTCATCCTGCTAATCAAGTATGCGTCATCTCATCTAACGGAACTCACACAGAGGAAACCCTTCCTCCTCCAGAGGCCTTTGTCATATCTGATGTCCCAGTCCTCATAGAAACCCATCCCCAAAAACCCCCTGGACACTCATCGACCCCATCCGTCCATGATTCCACTTCCCCCCAAAGACAGAGTCCAGTTTGGTAGACAGTTCCTCAACCCCTCACTCAAATTCCCTTCTTTTACCCTCCACCCGATATAGAAGCTTTTCAGGTAGCCGCAATTCTCACACTACCTAATATGGTGTTATCAATCCCAGTGTGGTATTTACACCCACCTGAGATGGTCCCTCAACCACCCCTTCCCCCACAGGAAGGAATCCCCATGACAATTCCCATCCTTACCCCCACCACTCCCCCACTCATTAATTCCCATGTTACAGTTGGGGGCAGGAGAAAGAAGAAAGAGCCCACTGCTCCACTTCCTCCACGCATCCCACCACCTTGCGCTCTCTATGAGAAGGAGGGGCACCAAACCAACAATTGTCCATCACTACCTGAATTACAAAATTTGATTCCCCTCAATCAAACACCCACAACCCCCACCACTACTGCTAGTCTCACCACTACCACCCACCCTTCCAGTAGTAAAGGGTTGAGGACCAAATACGCTTGTGCTATCTGTTTCGAGTATGGCCATTACACCCATCATTGCCCAGCACTGCCATGTTTTCGGCAGACATTAGCCGCGGTGCGCCAAAACTTCCAAAACAACCCTAGCCCTGCTACGTCCCCCTCAACAAATATCACTGACATTCGTTATGTCACCACTTCAGTCAATGAACGTATGAGACACCCTTGCTCTCTCTGCAATTCATTAGCTCATTTTACATACCAGTGTCCCATGATCCTTGAATACAGGCAACGTCAATTGGCCCTGCTTCACCGACCCGCAGAGGCGATAACAGACATTACCTCATCACTAGAGGATCTTCATGTCATTTCTCCTGAACCCGAGGTATTCCCAACACCTCCATGATTCTTAGATGATGTATCTGAGGATTTACCCCCCAACCCTCCTGACTCTCCTGCTCAGATCCCTACGAACATTCCCCACCCAACCACCACGGGTACCCCTCAGTGCTTCAATATCTAGTTTATGTCAAGTGAACCCTCACCATCTCCTAGCATGATTCCCCATGCTTCTTCATCAGGGGGCAACCCCACTGTCACTAAGATCACTCCTCATGACCCCTTGTATTCCCATCAATTCCAATGCGACGAAGAAATACTCGAAGAGTTAAATCACCCAGACTCTCCCTGGGATGCGCTACACCACCGCGCACTCTTCTCTCCATAGACGGCCTCTATGCTTCCTAACCAAAACCCCATTTACGCGGTCGAAACCAAATATTTTATCCCCTCCAGGCCTATCGACTGGTTCAACAATCCCATTCCTGCCCCTGATGCGTTTGAAGAAGGCAACATGGCCAACATTTCCCCCACCATCAAAATCGACATTTCCATTAAACATGGCATCATTGAAGAAATCACCATTGGAGTTGCTTGCACTCCTTAGGAAATCACTGCATATAAAACCCTCTTCTAGGAATATAGGGATATTTTCACCTGGTCATACACGAAAATGCCTAGCCTCGATCCCTCTATTGTCAAACATCGCATCGACACCTAGCCCGACATCACACCAGTTCGCCAAAAACAGCGACCGCTACACCCATCCAAAGCTGTGGCTATCAAAGCCGAAATTGACAAATTACGCGCTGTCGGGTTTATTTACCCCATCGCTTATACCTCATGGGTTTCCAACCCCGTACCTATTGACAAAAAACAAGGCACTATCCGTGTTTGCACAGACTTTCGCGATCTCAATAACGCATGTCCCAACGACAACTTTCCAACGCCTTTCATCGATCAAATTATCGACGACTGCACCGGCCACGAGGCTCTCTCCTTTATGGATGGATTCTCTGGCTATAACCAAATTCAAATCCACTCAGTCGATCAATATAAAACTGCATTCACTACCCCGTGGGGTACCTTTGCATATCGTGTCATGCCTTTCAGTTTAAAGAATGTCGGCGCAACTTTCCAGTGGGCAATGACATACACCTTCCACGATCTGGCTAAAATCATCCTCACCTACCTAGATGACCTCACAGCTTGATCCAAGAAACACACCCAGCATCTCGATGATTTATGAATCATCTTTCAGCGGTGTCGTTAGTACAACATCTGCTTGAATCCTCTCAAGTGTGTGTTCTGTGTCACCGCAGGGCGCCTCCTCAGCTTTATTGTTTCCCAAAGAGGTATTACTGTGGACCCCCTCAAAGTCCAAGCTATCACCGAAATTCCACCTCCCTAGAATTTACGGCAACTTCAGAGTCTTCAGGGCAAAGCTAACTTTCTTCGACGCTTTGTCCCAGATTACGCCATACGCACACATGGTTTCCTTCGCTTACTACGTCACGACATCCCATTTCACTGGGACGACCACGCCCAACAGTCCTTTGACGATCTTAAAACAACGCTTTTAAATGCACCTTTAATTAGTGCACTTGATTACAATCACGACTATATCCTCTATGTATCAGTAGCCGGCGTCCAAGTCCAGCTCAGAGATGATAATTGTGAACATGTCATTTATTACGTTAGTAAAAACCTCTCAGGGCCACCCTTGAAGTATAAACACGAAGAGAAACTTGCTCTTGCAGTTGTCCTCGCAGTCCAGAAACTGCGCCATTACATTATGCTTCGCACCACAAAGGTCGTCGCAGATTCCAACCCTATGCAGTACTTGCTCAGTCATCGGCAAGTTAACGGCAAATTCGCTCGATGGATCGTTATCCTTCAGGAGTACGACCTCGAGTTCTCAACACCTAAGAGTAAGAAGGCCCTCGTTCTCGCCGAACTTGTCACGGCCCTCCCCTCGGACACCACTAGCGCCCCCGTCAACACTGACTTTCCAGACGAACATCTCTTTTACATCACTTCGGATGATCCTTGGTACGGCGACCTTCTCGTCTACCTCCGAACTCAAAAGTTCGGTAACCACCTTTCACGAGATGATCGTCGACGTATTCGCCATGAGGACCCCTGCTACCTCCTCATCAGAGACATCCTATACCAGTGGGGCGTCGACACCATTCTTCGTCGATGCCTGACTATTGACGAGGCCGACAGAGTCTTAAACGACTGCCACAGCGGTGCATGTGGGGGCCATCTTTTGGGTATATCCACCGCTCAAAAGATTATCTGAGCCGGTTACTTTTGGCCTACCTTGTTTCATGATTGCATTCATGTTGTGAAACGATGTGAGCAATGTCAGCTCTACACCAACAAAGCCCGAGCTCCCCCCGCTCTTCTTCACCCTGTCATTGTTGCCGGCCCTTTTTGTAAATGGGGCATCGACTTCATGACTTGTAATCCCCCATCCAGCAATGGCCACAAATACATCGTTGTCGTTGTTGATTACTTCACCAAATGGGCAGAAGCTATGCCCACTTTCAACAACACCGCTGACACTGCAGCGCGTTTTTTTCTTTAACCACGTCATATCCCGCTTTGGAGTCCCCCTCCAACTTGTTTTCGACCATGGGAAACACTTCGAGAATGAGATCTTCGTCGAAATCTCATCTCGGTTAGGATTTTCTCACGAGTTTGCCTCACCATATTACCCTCAATCAAATGGACAGGTTGAGGCAGTTAACAAAGTCCTCAAGACCATGTTACAGCGCACAGTTAATAAACATAAAACCAATTGGCATCGTATGTTATTTTATGTGCTATGGGCTTACTGAACGGCTGTGAAAACCGCTACTGGTTTCACACCATTTCATTTAGTCCAATGGAGCAGTGCTTGCTGAACTTGGAGTCTCTGGATGAAGATCGTCGATCTTCCTTACAGAACAATGAGGCAGCTAAAAAATGATCCAAGGCTACCTTTGATCGCCATGTCAACCTTCGATCATTCCGCGAAGGCAACCTCATCGTGGCTTACGATATCGCTCATGATACCTTCGGCCATGGAAAATTCGAATCACTCTAGCATGGCCCATACATCATTCAACATTGCCTCACCAAAGGCGCATATATTCTGGCCTCTCCCGAAGGCCTCTTTCTCAAAGAACCCGTCAACGGGTTGTATCTCAAGAAATTTTATGCTTAAAAGTAGTCATTCTACTTTAGGTTATTTCTTTTCTAGCGTTTTTGATCTTTTTTCTCCTTCCCTCACATCTAAACTATCCTTTGTACTATTGACAGATTCTTCCTCCACCAGCCTACCACATCGGTTATGTCGACGACGCTAGCCGTTGGACACAAAATCTCGCTTCGGTTGCTTGGGCTCTCTACACCCCCTCATATGACATGCTCCATTCAAGCGGCATATGTTTGGGGCCAGCAACCAACAACCAAGATGAATACACTGTTGTCATTGGCCTCCTGGCCGACGCCCAGCATCATCATATTCGTCACCTTAGCGTCTTCCTCGACTCTCAACTAGTCGTTCTCTAGCTCAACAATGTGTACCATGTACGTGATCCGTGCCTCTTTCGCAAATACCTGCAGGTTACGCTGTTATCTCAACATTTTGATTCCATTACATTTACACATATTCCAAGACAATTGAATCAATTAACAGATCACATAGCTAACATGGTGTTAGATTGGCATATATCACATCAAGCTACACATACATAAACATCTCACAAATCCTGTCACAGCATATATATAGAATAGACATCATCAACTCATCAGCAAAAAAAAAAAAAAACATGTAGACACCATATGAATCTCAAAATATGTATACTCATGTATATATAAAAGCCCATCAGGCCATCCGAATGTTTACATACAAAAATACATGTATCCGCAGGCCAATGCAGCACCTCGGTACAAAAAATGGGCTCACCAGCCTATATACAACAACAACAAAAAAGATATACATCATGCACCACTCATGGTGCCTCTATCGTGCCACCACCTGCTCCTCCCTCAGGCGGTGGCGGCCCACCACCACCTGCCCCAGGCGGTGGTGGTCCACCCATGGGACCCTCATGCCTCGGCGGCAGGCGTCCACTCGCCATAGCAGCAACCGCTATTGTTCATCACACTATGGACCGCCATGGTGGCGGTACCCCCACACACTGCTCCAGGAAACTCTCGTCTTGGATACGCGACCACATCCCCTCCGACACATCCTACAAAACCGTCTCCAGACGATGGCGTATATCATCAAAATCCACTCCGGTCGCCGTCGGAGGAGCGTGTGATGGCCCCGCACCAGGGTCATCGAACCGGCGCCTCCTCACTGCCCTCTCTGGCTCAACTGGTCGCCCCGGAGCATCCTCCTGCCGACATATCTCTCCCTACGGTAGTCTCTCCGGCTCTCGACGAGTCGGCGCTCTCTGCATCTCCACCTCGCGCCCGCGAGGTTCCACATCTGCACATGAAAAAAAACAACAGATAGTATCAGCATCTATATCATATACATATGGACTGCTATCTCAAAAAACAAAATAAACCAAAACATGCACGCCAATACTAAACATACCTCAATGGTCAAACACCTCCCCTGGAGGTAGCACCATGTTTGGGTCACCCCGGAAGTCCACCCCAGCATAGGGGTACCGAAGTATCACCTGCGGCATCTGCCGCCATACCTATGCCACCTCTATCGAAAAGAAGTGGCCACCTTCGCCACCACCATGACGAAGCAAAACTGTCGACCACCACCTCAACCGCGGCTCTCGCGCCCTCGGCATCTCTAGTAGAATCCTCAGGCGCAACATCAGCACCCTCTCTAAAACCCAGGCCACTAGGATGGACCCAAAAGCAAACTCCCCCGCACCAGTGGACGGACAGTGATCCAACTAAGCCACCATCCTCACATGCAGCGTCAGCCCCTAAGCGAACCGCTTGCCAGCCAACACTCTCTCCAGCACCAAAAGCTGGCCACCACTAATCTGTTGGGTCGCCAGTGACCCATATACCCGCACAATCATCGCTGCTATACAGCGATGCACCAGGGAATCTATCACCGCTATACTCACCACCGTCCCAGACATAAAGTCCCGACCTGAACAATATCTCTGGCCAATATCGGCCAGCAAAGTAGTCCTAGGCAACACCAGCTCCGCCAGTAGGGGCATTCCCCGAAAGGGGAGCCCAGTCAAGAAATATATATCCTCCACCGCAGTGAAGAGGATATGCTCTCCTCGTACGAGGAAGCAGTGCAGCTCCGGACTCCACATCTAGATCAGGAACTGTAACAGATACTCCCGTGCCCATATCAACGGGCACTCAAAGAACTTTAGCAACCCACAGGTTGCCAAAGTCGCACGCACACCAGGCCCCTCAATGGCCACGGCGTCTCGCAACTGGGCCCAGTCTCGCTCTTGCCACCGCACTGGCATCATCACCACCGTCCACCTGCAGACAACACAAAGCCCTATATAAGCTCATGCAATCATCAACAGCATCAACAAGACTCATTTTTTACACTTCAAGCTTGCCTCCTAGGCGCAGTTTTGTTACCCATAGGCGTGCACACATGCGCGCCTGTTCACTACACAGGCGCGCACACATGCACGCCTGTTCACTACACAGGTGCGCACACATGCGCACCTGTGCACTACACAGGTGTGCATCAATGCGCACCTATTTGCTTCACAAGCGTGCCCCTACACGCGCGTGTTCACCATACAGACGCACACAGGTGCGTGCCTGTCAAACCCACAGACGCGCACTGGTGCGCGCCTGTTCAACTCACAGGCGCACCCTTCGAGCACACCTTAAACCCCCTCTACCGTGCCCCCATGCATGTATATCCGGTGGACAAGCGCGCACGTATGCGCGCCTATCACCAGGTCGCGCGTACATGTGGGGCCCATACCCCCTAAATACCTCTGTACGGCCCTCCATACAGCCCTTGCCCAAAAATTGAAAACCTATTTCTATGCAGGATGATCAGACCACTAACCTGATACTCGCAGATCCTCAATCGACTGCCTCGTCCTCCCCAAATCTCCCAATCTCCTCTGAAAACTGCTCGTCCAGTCACTATTGCAGCAGGTACAAATGAGGTGGCAATCTGGGCCCTACAACTATATATAGGCCTTTTGCCAAAATTCCACTCACCATTCCAGGAGCCCACGGTGTCCATTTTTCAATCCGTCTTCAGCCACGGGATCAGCATCCCGTCACCTACATCACAGTAGTCCCTGGGTCTCTTTTCATCCTGAGCCCCCGGGGCACCTTTTTTTTTCATATCATGGTCAGGTATGCATGCGCATAGTCACATTTATCAAATACATGCTCATATCTTTGATTCTCTTCAGATATTTTTCACTTTGGGTATTTGGTTTTCATGTGTGCAGGTACTTTCTCATCATCCATCGACACAACCCCTTCAGGTGTACACTCAGCACTGGCATGTAGTCTTTCCCTTTGTATCGCACTTTCATTTCCAGTCACACCCTCTGATGTTTACCTCTAGGATCCCCATTCCTGGCTCTGCAGTACCCACACCTCCATTTTGCATCTTCGGTACTGTTACCCGATAGCATTCTTACCCACATGAGTTGTCCCATTCATAGCACCTTTTGACACTTTTGACACTCATGTTGTTCTTCATTACCCTTTAGGGATGGGAGTCCTGATAGTCTTTCATCATGTCACGAATCAACCACATATTCTTTCTCCTCATTTTGCTAGCTTCCCCACATGAACTCCCAGATTATCTCTTTACTGTTCTATTTTTTACCTGCACCTCCGCAGTATCATGAACCCTCCATTTCATCCACAATTAGTTCTCCCATCTGCGAACCTACCTTCATTTCACCTACCTAATACAGAAACTCACCAATGGGGCCCCCACCCTTCCTCAGTTTTCCAAGAAAATTCTGCCCTCCATGGGCCACCCATATCACACTGGGGCACCCGTTTCTGTATTTGTACATTTCTCCCCAAATTATTCGTTATTTATTGTACAAACGTCTTTATTTCCAGTCATTATATTATCTTTTTTGTCGTCACCTTTGGTGACCTGCTTCCCTCCTTTTAGCCAAATGCAACCCATGTCACCCTTGGTTGGAGCATTACTTATCATCTACCCTTGTCGGCATCGTCCATATCTTCATAGTACCCCACAGGTCACTTACCTCTACCCTCTGAATTTGTTCACCTTGTCCCGCCTCTGGCACAACTTATCATTAGTCTTGTCGTCCCCTTGACACTCAACCTCGTTACACGGTTGCGGCCACTTCTTATCTCATACATCCTCCAACCAAGGGCAGTCTTGAGTCTTCCCACTTCTTGACTTCATCCATGTACCTCTGCCACTTCCTCACCTCAGTAGATTTCCCGAAGCCCTTTTCTTCTGGGAGTCACGTACCCATTTTTTCAACATCAGCACAATTTTCGAGAAGGGTGACAGTATCTTGATTCTCATTATCTATCCAATGAGAGATCTCGGACGACACAGGGTGAAACACCATTGCTCCCTGCTATCGTTGACCCCCATAACATTCGACGCCAACACTTTCTCATGTTACGGTGGGTCTTACTTTGCGACTATTGCAGTTATTTCTCTCATTTGCTGAAGACCTCTGAACTTGACTGGGCTATCAATACCCACATAATCGCTGCTACTTATTACAGCGATCACTGCCTACGGTTCAAAGTATGTTCATTTGCAGAATTGTCTTTTCCCTTTATCACAACCACCCCCGAGGGCGCTGCAGTTGTCTACACCAATGCTTCCATCATCTTTTTCAGAGTTACATGACACGAGCATGGGGCATGTCGGCCTCGTTTGTACACAGTTTATATTTTACACACCTTATGGAAGGTCGGGTCCTACCGGTTCCTTTTTCCCTCCAACGGATCGCTCTGGACAATCACACTATTACTCTCTCTTACAACAACATTCTCAGTAGAAGAAACATTGATGGATTTCAGCTATATGTCTGCTCCTAACCTCACCCATCAGGGGGCATCTGTTATCACTGAAATTTCGTCCGCACATGGTTACAAGAACTCAGCATCGTCAAACAGTAATGAAGTCATTCATGGACCTGAATTAATACCACAGCATTCAAAAAGGTCAAAAACTATACAAAGTAGTGAAAAATTGAAGAGCGCTTTGCAGACATTGGGCACGCACGCACATGTACAGAACAGAAACGTATAAAGCGCGCATAGGCGCACAATGCGTGACTGTTAGCGAAGAAATCCGCGCACCTGCTAAATGGTGCATTTATTGAAGTGGTCAGCCTCCCAACCACTTATGGTTCAGCTCCCAAGCCGATTTGACCCTCAAATCTGGGATGGATCCTAATGGTGGGCTGGTCAAAGACCTAAAAATGCCCTAAATGGCCTCTTTTCACACTACAAATCAATTAAACAAAAGCCCAAAGCAATGCTATAAAAAGCCATGAATGCACCTCATTTTCTCAAGGAATTCAAAGTAATGTTATGCTGCCTATATTGTTTTAAGGACTCCATCCTTGACAAGAGCACTTTGGCACCATTACATTGGACAATCCATCTCACCGTTGAGTGGATTTGTAAGGAGTTCTTTCATCACCATTTTCACTTTATTTGTTGTAAGAAGAGCCAACTAGTGAGGGTCCAAGAGCCTTCCCTTGGAGGAAGAAGGGACTCATAGTCCCCTTTCTTCTTGGTGCTTTGTTTTCATCAATAGATCAGCCTCAAAACATTGGTGACATGGGTCTTTTTGTTCTTTTCATTGCTATGTCCCTATGCTCATGATTTTAATTTTTATTGTATCTATTAGTTTAATTCTTAGTTATAGTTTTGTTTTTCTTTCTCTAACCCTTTTCTCTACAGTTGTCCTGCTCAGCAGACCCAACTGGGCATGCAAGCATCTCGATTCTTCTCACCAAGGTGACGAAAGAGGTGCAACACTAGTCATTTTCCCAAACTTTCCCATACTGTTCTTCTAAGTCTCTTGTAAATAAGCCCCAAGTATAATGATAAAAAGGAGGCTTCCTTTTTACTATCCATTGGTACCATTGATATGGATTTATCTCAAAGTTCAAAGTTGCTATGTGAATCCTTTTCTTATCATCCATAATATTATGTTGTTCAAAATATTTCTCTATTTGGTTCACACAGGTAAAGACCTATGTTCCATAAAACTTCTTTAATTCAATCTTGGGAAGGTTGAATTTAGGACCCCCACCATAATTAACTCCACTATTAGGGTTAAATCCACTTGAAATTTCT
>ML805714.1:211099-234634 GCA_009831015.1 Picea engelmannii
TGAACTTGGTGTAAAGGTTAACAACTCTTGGTATGGAGAGATTGTAAGAGTATAATGACCATTGTTAACATTATAAATAAATAAAGATTAATTAATGGTCTGAGGTAAAAATTAAATGAAAAACATTCAACCTAGTTAAATTAATAAAGGTGAATAAATAAACAAGTCATTTATAGATATTACACCTTGTATAGTTTGAGAGTTACAATTATATCTTAATGATGTACATATTGTGAGTTACAATAATTATATATAAATGATGTACATAATTTGAGTTACAATAATTATATGTGAATGATGTATATATTGCCTTATTTCATAATGAGAATCATCTTGCATCATGCATGTCTTTCCCATATTTTTTTTCACAAGTTGGGAAAACCATTTTTGTAATGTTTAATTTTGATTAATATAACTCGATAAAAATATTCCAAAACTTTAGATTTCAACTATCCAAAGCTAATAACGATAAATATGCTTTGGAAACCTAACTTGATAATGTATGAACTATCACCACAACATGAACTTTTTTTTATTCCAAAACTTCAGATTTCAACTATCCAAAGCTAGTAACCATAAATATGCTTTGGAAACCTAACTTGATAATGTATGAACTATCACCACAATATGAACTTTCATTTTCACCATTATGTTGATAGTCTATTGCCTAATAAATTAGACATAATATCTCTAATGTGTAACCCAAGGGGTTAGCTCAACCAATTGTCGCCAAGGTCATTGGGCATTTGGTTAGTTCCATGCCAGCTAGGGCTTGGTTCAAAACCCCTGAATGAGGTGCACTAATTTATGGCCACAGGTTTACTACAGATGTCATCCACAAATGTGGAGAAGCATCCCTTTGTTTCCTGTGATGTTTTCTATAGAAAAAAGCAATAATATCCGCAATATGCATCATAGAGGTCTTGAATATCACCTAAATGCCATCTGTTAAAAGCAAGAACATGTTGATTAATTGTGTTTTATGAAATAGTCTCAAACTTTGTCTTCAAATCTCATGTCTTGTTTTGGTTACAAACTAAAATAATCATAAGTCCTTCAATTAAGTTCAATTTAATTTCATTGTTGTCAATTTAAAATAATTCAGTTGACATGCATTATTTCATATAAGTTCAAGCCCGAATAACAAACATGTTACAAATATGAGTATGAATTCGACAATTGAAAAATGTTATGTGACAATAAACAACATGGTAATCTCTAACTATTTGTATTCAATACCTGTATGTCATTTTTATAATCAGCATATCCACATCAATTCTCATTTTTGTCCATACAATGTTTAACACTTCATTTCCAAAACTTGTTTTTAACCCCTAGAAAGTACTTTGAAACCAATGTTGAGTATTTTGTGTGTTGAAATTCAATATTAATTTTAATAATCCAATGTCAAACTCATGTTTAGCATTGCATCGAACTTATAACAACAAATTTTCAATTATCAAAAAGTTTGATGAACATAAACTCCCAGGACATTTGGGTAATTTGTGTGTTGAAATTTGATATTAACTTGAATAATCCAATATCAAACTCAGTTTAACACTGCATTGAAATTATAACAACAAATTTTCAATTATGAATAAGTTTAATGAACATAAACTCTTAGGACATTTGCAAGTAAACTAAGAAGAATATTTATTTACAAGGTCAATGATTTAGACATATATTTATAAATATATCATTGATTGAAAACCATAGATTAAAAATTGCTCAAAAAACTAATATTTACACATGCGAAACACAAACACAATTTTTTTTTTAAATTAACATATTTTTTTTATAAATTAAATTACTATATAGCAAAGAGATTACCCAACTTTATACTAACCTAATTTGCCTATTCATGAAATTAATTTGACAGTTTAAAGCATTGATATTGTTCACATAAACAGAGACAATTGTCAAATTTTATGTGTATTTATTTATATAGTTTATGTATTTTGGTATGCTCAAGCACATAACTTAGATGGTGCACTTCTAATGGGCACCCCAGTTGAGTTTATTTTTAGTTATTTAAAGTAGATGAAGAAAACATTTGCAACCATACAAACAGTTGGGAAAACCTCCTAAACCACTAGTGCTAATGTTATTGACATCCATACGTTATTTTGATGTCACATCACAGTGGTCAATTGATCAAACAATCTTGTACGCAGCATGTTGGAAAATACGAAGAAAAGCCACAAATAGGTTCTCTTTTAAGCACTCACATACCCATGGTCAGTAATATCATTTATAATGAATGCAGAACATTCGTGGTTATTTGTTACAACAGTTTCAATGTAGCTTTCGTTTATTATATGTGTTCTCTGTGCATAAGAATGCCGATTGGTTGAAATTTGACACAGATTTAAAGCAATGGCTTCAGTAGAAGGGAATCATTCAATATAATAGGTATTACGCAAAGAAAATGGCCGAAAGTATCTCACAGGAAGGATTGTAAAGTTTATGCTACCAACCATTTGCCGTTTGTATAATCTTCAGATAACAAAGGTTGTGATCTCTCAATATTCACGGGACTTATTCATTAAGCCAACAAAGCAACGACTTTCTACATATTTTGGTAGCTCTTCCATTTCAACTACATGTTCTAATGAATATCACTTGTATTATCTACGAGGGTTCCACTAATTAACCTCAATAAATTACACAGATATCTGGTACATGATGATTGCAATAGTAAACATGTGAAGCTCCAAATAGAATGTCTAGACTTAGAATTTTCCCTTCGAATTATAGGCTTCAGATAAACCTACATGAAGATACAATGTGATTGAAAATACGAGTTAGCTAGCACTTTGAGTCTATGACGCCCTTCATCTTCATCTATCTCTCTATACTCTAAGATCGGACCGTGATCAACTAAAATAAAAAGCACTTACCTTCCTTTCGCTTAGTCTTAATAAAATTTCAACTCGTAATCATTTTTAAAATTTGTACCTATACAACTTCAGGAAATAATGACACCATGATTAGACTGAGAAGAGTAAAAAATGTATATTTCGCATCAAATTAGAGCAGGATAAATTTCGTGCTTGAAGCAGTTAACTCCAGTTTCCCAGTGACAAGGCTAGTGAAGCACACATTAACATTAAATCTTAAATACGCAGCCAGCACTCAATTTCATTCCATCAATTATTTAGCGGTTTGTGACTTGTCCCTTCGGGAGGCACCAATCATACCCCTCCAAGATGAAATGAAAAGTAGTTATGGTTGGTTAAAATTGGAGAACATCAGTGCACCCTAATTCAGAGCTTTTCAAATTTTGTGTGGATGCAATAAAATCAGGACAATGAGAAATTCTGGTGAAGATGCCTGTAATCCTCGAAAGTTTTTTGCTTCCCAAAAACTTCATTATTGTACAACATCATCTAGTGGTGTATCTTTTACATTCATGAAATACAACAGATGCTTTTCCCCAGTTAAAAAAAAAAAAAAAAAATCTGCTAGATTTTATTACAGAAGCATGAAATAAACATTTCATATATGATTTGAATTTTGAATCCAAACGTCCCAACAGACACCTCGACTACTAACTCTGATGTACAAAGAATAACTATTACATGCTCAGGCAAACATCAATCGGCTACGTGCTGCAGCTTCCAACCGTATGCCTTCAAAATAAAACAAACAGCAAGTGATGCAAAAAATTCCGACACAAAACATACTCACTACAAACCTGCAGGAAAATTGTTGACCTGTCCTTGTTCAACAACATCTTGACCATTCATTTTGTAAGCAATGCGTACTCTCATTGCAAGATGTTTCTGTGACATCAAGAAGTAGGACTAGATCAGGGTTACCATTTCTGAAAGAATGCACGTTATTGAAACTCTAGCTCATAGGGTCAACACATATCTTTCATGTCATATTCTAATCTGTAAAAGCTACTTGATGGAATAGGAGTTGAACAAGCAAAGAATGGGTTCCAAGAGGAAACAATAACAACCAACAGGAGAACAACTGAAGCAAGGAACATGGCAAAACATATAATTTAGCTAGATAGCCTCATAAGCACATGCATACGTCCATTCTGACTTTGTTACCTGGCCATGCTGACTGTTGTTGACACTCAAACGTTGTACAATTGTTCCATTACCACTGGGAGGAAGGATGTTGCTACTTGCTGGGTCCAAGTGGAGTTGCAAGAACTGTGAAACAGAAAAGATGATGTAATATACATTATAAATAGAATTTATAATAGTAATAAGAAGCTAGAAATTAAGGGCAATGACTTCTTGAGAAAAAGCACCTAAAAATAAAAACAATTTGAAAAGATAGTGGAGGCATCAGTGCTTTACAAAATTACTGCCCCTGATGAATTCCAAAAATCATAAAGAGGTGAAACCATGATGTCAACAGTGGCTTTCCGGGTTGGTGAAAGAAGGTAGCTAATATAGCCCCCACCCCGGTTCAAGTCTATCCAAGTGACATGTTGGTGCTTGTGCTCGCACTTGTGGATGTGCGTCCACACACACAATAGTGGTTGGGGCCAGGTACCAACACTGGGTAACTTTGGCAGAATAGATACCCCCCACTCACAGCTGCTTAGCCGAAAAGCTAAGTTGCACGAAACAGGGAAACGTATGACATTTTAGAAAGAAAACCATGTCTATATTAACATGAAAAGGCATGTGGCACACAGTTATAGGTGTAATGCCTTGCATGAGGACACTTGGATCAACCCCAAAAATGTTAACCGATGGACATTGAGGTACATAGAGGGCTTGATGCTCTTTACACATGATACAATCCAGTGGAAACGTTGTAATCCTGCCAATCTTGAAATCCTGAAAACCGTTAAGTCTGTTGAATTTTGAATGGGACCTAAAATTCTACTTTCTGCATATGAAGTCCAATGAAGTTGGAATCACTCTCAAACATCCTGAAACAATTAATGGTAATGTTAAAAATTTAAGTAAAAGGATGAAAATGAAAGATAAAGGAAAATACCAAAATGAAAGATAAAGGAGAATGATGAAAATGAAAGATAAAGGAGAATGCCAAAATGAAAGATAAAGGAGAATGATGAAAATGAAAGATAAAGGAGAATGTCACTTTTACTTAATTAATAGGGTGGGTGAAATGGTGGTGATGTTTGGACAGATTTAAAATGTTTATTAGTGGTTAACGAAGGGATTTTTTGCTACCGAAGGAACCCACGACCCTCTTCGCCGCTTGGCCAAGCCCGCAAACAAGAAAAAATCCAGCGAAACAGCTGTCATACAGGCCGAAACTCCACTGAAACGTCATCGGCCGTACCATACGGCGTTTCCAAATCGGGAAACATTGTACAGGATGACCGACCACGTTTCAGTGGAGTTTCGTACCTGTTTCGGCAGGTTTCGGGTACTGGTACGGCACCCAGGGGGTCGTTTCCTGCAACTTAGCCGAAAAGAAACCAGTTTGAATGATGCTAATGGTTCCCCTGTAGTGCTAAATCTGAGATCATTAGCCTCATTGTGATAAAGCTTATTTTTAAGAAAATGAATGATAATCAAAAGGTTTTAGTCCACAAATGCTTAGGGATACATTCATGTTCAACATCTTTGAAGTTATGGTTCTTGGACATAATACAGCAAAGATATAATTGAGAAAGGAATCTTGGTAGTGCAGGAGAGAATCCAAATTGTAGTGACCACTTGAAGGATGGATTAAGAAAAAGTAATCCCCAAGAAGTTTAGATAAAGCAAAGATGCAAATGAAAACCAAATGGAGATATATAATAGAGACCAGCAGATACTTCCCCAAAAGAAGACAATAACTTGTTGCCCTAGTATTTGATTTACTCTCAGCAAATTAAATAATTACTTATAATTTGACTGCAGACTAATGTTCTCTGACTGACACAACATACAATGCTTGACTGCCTGCATAACAGTCAACACCTTGAACAGGTAATCCCAATGTACTATTACTACAGTATATTGTAAATGATCAAGCCCAAGATTCAACAGTTTCTTATTCATATAAACAAGGGACTACTATTTTCATTTATCAATCTAAACATCTGAAATAAACAAATAAACAACTGAAATAAATGACAAATGGAAAATCAGTATTGCCTTTGGAACAGCAGCCTGGAAGATGAAATCTGTGAAGGCATTGGAGGTCAAATTTGTAAAATTCGCTTGCACTAATGTAATTTCTGGCTTGCCTAACTGCTTTGTGAAATCAAGAGTGACCTTCAATGATTTGCTTTGGAATGCAACTATTGAGGGATATGTTGGAACACCATCATCTGTAAAATTTCACAACATTAAACATCATCTCCTTTCCAGGCATTTGCCATGATAAAATGCATAATCAAAGAACATATCTAAAAAAGGATGCTATTATGGATGAGAGAATTTGAGAAGTTACAACTCTTTGTTATACATACCAGTTGCTGCTGGAGGACTTAAATCTCCTAACAAGTCAACTACAGGAGCAGATGGTACAGATGGCTTTTTAACTTCATGAACTCCATTCATTGTCAAACCTGCAAAAGATTTAATATCACCAAGAGGTGCTGTAATTGTTTGTGGTGATGGAGATGCCACAGAGGCTAACGATGCCAACTGTGATAATGGATCCAAAGGAGTAACAGAAACCATCTGTGCTTGACTGGAAGATGTTAAGGCCGATGCTGTAACAGTTGATTCTACAGGTGCAGGAGGTGCCCCAATTGATAGAAGATCCAAAAGAACATCTGCACTCCCAGTAGAAGCCTGGCCAAGACCTATACATTGGATCATAACAATTAGAGAATAGGACAACCACCCAAGAATGTGCTGAAACAAGTAAAGCAAGGTAACCAGGACAATTTCTATGCTTTTTCTCCTTCAAAGGACTAATATATATTCCCATAACATTTTCATCTATAAAGAGGTATAACATGATAAAACATAAAATTATCAAACGCATCTGAAAGAAAGAAGTTATATAATTAAGACTGTCAATTAGTGAAACAAGAAATCCTACAACACATGCAGATATTTTTGTTGGGCCAGCAGGGCATGGTGCAGACAGAAGAACACAGGGAGGAGAAGGATCCTCCTCCTGTGCTTTAATATTGCCTCCATGATCTCTGTTTCTCTTCTCAGAAGGTTTTTTACTATGGAGTTCTCATCCAGCTTTCAGTTATTGGTGCTGCTGTGATGGCTATGTTCCTGGAGTATTGAACTCATGTTCTGAATCTTTGTTGTGTATCTACATGCCAGTAGTTTCTGTAAGGCTAAAGTCTCCCTTATGTATGTACAAGGCAAAAGCCCCGCTCTTTTAGACTCTGTTTATGGAAGCTTTGATAAGCTGTTGGTCAAGAAGGACTGTTTAGGATTTTCTTATTTTTTGTGGTACTCTGCCACCTTCAAAAAGTGACTTTTGGCTTCCACTTGAATATCAAAGTATTGATTTTTCCATTGGGAAAACATTTACAGCAGTCATGTGTACAGCATAACACTAACATAATGAGATTTTATCCCAAAATTGGCATGTTTCAATGGCCAGTCAAAGAAAAACAAAACTAAAAGCAGGATTCACCTGTCAAAACAAGGAGCAAAGTTAAGGTGGATCAGAAGCAACAGGCAAAATTTTGTGTAAAATAAACAAGTGAAAATTAACTACCAGGATGATTCCTTCCAACTGACTTATAATCAGAAAAGAAATACGGCACTGACAGGGGGACGCGAGGAATCATCATCAAAAGAATCAACGATGCCGCAACGCAAATGGTCGCAAAAATCTTGGCCTGCAAGCTGCTAAGGAAATGCCGCAAAGAGGAAGTCCCGGTTGGGGTCGTCGCAGTCGCAGCACAATGTGCCGAGGGCACCACAGTTGGCTGGGCACCCTATCTTTTGAATTTATTTCTGGATGACTGCAAGGATGCACAGAATTTCAGAACGGAATTTCAGTACTCATGGCTGCTCATGCTAATAGCCTTTATGGAATGGAAAGAACCGAAATACGTATCTTTCGCTACCAAACCCAAACCTAATCATGGAGAGAGATATTTATTGTTGGGTGTCGCGTCAAATGCCAGGAGCAGAAAGATGAACGCAACCATATTCGAAGGATACCTACGCGATCTACAAGAGGCCATCTCCAACCTCTGGAGAATAACACCACAGGCGATTGCACACTATCAGGACATTGCCAACTTCAAGGCCACTCGACATGCGATGTGGATACAGGCGCGGAAGGACCCCAATAAGCAGTGGCTACAATTGCGCTACTGCATCACGGAGGGCGACATTGACATGGTTATCAGGGATTGGGAAGACGACTGGAAGACCTCAGTCCTCACCCAAGACTTACTTGAAAGGACAGCGGAAGAGGAGGTAGGACATGAAGAAACGCAGCCTCAGGAAGTCCCGGTGCCCAAGAAACCAAGGACGGGCCAGAGCAAAACAAGGCAGACGTCAGAAGGGCCAACTAAGACAGGGACTCAGAAGGGGAAGAAGAATAATACACAGACGGCCCAAGAACAGCAGAAACAGGTCGAGGCAACGCAGGGGACCACGCCAAGTCCAAATTCACAAGGACCAGGCTTGAATAAGAGGCCAGCTACTCAGACAGGGGGTGCGCACAAGAAAACGAAGGCGCAGAGAACACTTCCAGAATACACGATCACAGAGGATGATGCAAACATGATAGCCCAAATGGTTCAGGATTGTACATCCAAGGAGTTTGAGAATGTTGTGCACCACAAGGATAGAATTCAAGAGGAACTGGCAGACATGAGACAGTTCCTCAAGCAGATCGGAGAAGCGCAAGCAGCAAGCAGCAGCATAGGAACAGGGTCATCAACATCACAGACAGGAGAAGGAACAGAAGAAGGTGAGCAAGATACAGTCCACACAATACCACAGCCGAGTGCCACATTCCACATTACACCCAGCGTGTTGTGCATGGATGAAATCGTGGGGCAGACACCCCTAAAGGACTTAGCTCAACTCCAGTTGGTATTGCCGCAGATACCATCCAAAGCTCTGCACAAATTACAGGTTAGCGTTACCGAGGAAGTACAGTCTCGTGCACACACAGACTTAGCCAAATTACAGCAGGTGATGCAGACAGTCCCAAGACGTCCGCCCACAGGATCGATCAAATTCCCCTTTGAGTCGAATTAGCTCTTCTGATTCCCTTCTAGAATCTCTATCAAAAACCCGATCCACTTCTTTTCCCTGTCACGGCCTCTGCACGCGCCTGTGACGTTTCCCCGATTCAGTTTCGGGTTTTGGGGTTTCTTGTTTCCCAATGTCGAGAGTTCCTATTCTCTCGAATCCCCGATCTCCGATTTGTCGATGCGCCCCTTTCCAGTCTTAGCCCCGCCTGGCTACGCTCTAGTCCATATGACCAGCTCTCATAAGACCGCAGCCTTATGTCTTTCAGGATTTCCCTATTCAAAAGTCCAACCTCTCGACCTCTTGACTCCCGAAATGGCCTTTCTCGCCTTAGCCCCTCCTGGCTATGCCCTGGTCCACATGACCTCCTCTTATATGACCGCAGTCAAACTCCTTATCGGGATTTGGGGTTTCGCGATCCTCGATGTCACGAACCTCTATCCCTGCGATCTCCTGATCTCCGATGAGTAAATTTACCAATACACGCCCTTTACGCGTTAGCCCTCCTGGCTATACTCCTAGCCCATATGACCACTATCCCCGTGACCGCAGTCTGGTCTCCTATCGGGGTTTCGGACATCGCAATGTCGAAATGCAAGGACACTTTGTCCACGAGATTCCCGATCTCCGATGAGGCTCTCCTATCGGAACCTTTTCCGAAGGCCTCTCTTGTTGCCATGCATCCCTTCAAGGTGGACGGTCCTGATCGCCTCTCGCGATTTCGCGGCTCCTGATGTCCCGGACACCTTGTCTTCAAGACTCGCGAAATGTCGAACTCCGATGCACCAAAATACCGACGGGCGCTCGATCTCCACCACGCGTCTCAGCTAATGGATGGCTCTGATCCAATCTCATGATTTTGGAGTTTCTGATACCCCGATGACAAAAACTCTCTGTCAACTCAAAACCCTGGTAGCCGAAATACCGATGGTTCGCTCGATCTCCGCCACGTGTCTCCACAAACGAACGGTCCAGATCGTTCCCGGGACTTTTCCTATAGAAATTCCCGATCTCGTCTTCGTGACTCCCGATTTCACGAACGTCGATATCCCGATGCCTGTCGGGAATTTTGCCTGGCGTGAGAAGGGTTAAACCCCGTGCACCTCCTGTCCAATCCGACGACTGACGAGATTTCTGAATGAGATCCAACGGCTCACGATCTCCCCCTTCTGTGCGCTTCTCCTGCCTCCTTCCTGGACGTGAAAACCTTCCAACAGTCCAGATCCTTTCGGTTGATCCAACGGCCGATGTTGCTCCCTCCTGAGCTGCTGCGCTTTCTTCTTGCACTTGGAAGAATTCACCAAAACTCAAAGGCCTCAACCTTTGTCCTATTTTTCCTCTGCGAGCTCTATCAATTCGAGTCCTCGCCTGTGCTCTCAATAACGTTGTTCCTCCTGAGCTTCTCAAGCACTCAGACCCCTAAGGGATTTTGTCCTTCTTTCTTCTCCCGCAGATGGAGAATGTAATGCCCTCCTGGCTATTTTTCTGCTCTAGCAACCTCTTGCTGAGTCTGCAGGGTGTTCAGCTACCCTGTGAAGATCCTTCAGTGGATTCTTCCTCTAATTTCCTGAACTCAAAGAGTTCTCTCCTCTTCTCTGTGCCTGTCTACACACCTACTCAAACGCCCACCTGGCAGAGTATCTTCTCCCAGAACTTCCAGTAGTTCTGTCCTTCTGTGCACTCCTTGCACCTGCTCAATGCCCACTTGGCAGAGCTTCACAAAATCCTCAGAGCTTCTGTCTGCAACTGTGTCTTCTCCCACACAGCCTTGCCTCCAAGGTATTCAGCAACCTTGAGGACTTTCCTGAGTTGTTGACTCCAGTTCTTGTGTCGCAGCACGTCTTTGTCTGAACCCGCAAAATTCAGAAGTGCAACCTCTGTGCACGGCTATCAGAACCCGCAGTGTTCTGTCACACCCTCCTGGTATGAAGCCTCAAAGACCTTCACTTGAAATCAAACATAATCCTGCAAATGCAAACCTACAGTATACATCTACAGCATACATGAACACTCACAGACACCCACATAACACAGAAATACATGCAGGAAAAACTGCTTCTGTTTATATTAAAATGCCAAATGCCTGTTTGTACAAGGTGTTCCTGAGCACAGCCTGTAACAAGGTCTCGGCTCTTCTCCTCTCTATCTCTACTCGCAGATTCTCTACAACTACATCCCTCCTTTTCAAAATGAGATCCGAAATCTCTTTTACCTGAGGGGGCTCTTAGAGCTCTTCCCTCCAACCCACCTACCCTATTCAATTGCATTGGATTCGTTGTCTAGTCCAGCATCTGGATCTAGATCTCAGCCTTACAAACATTAAAGGCCTATCTTATCTACAGCCTGCGCAAAGGCACGGCTTTATGGCTCAATAGCCTACAACATTTAATTACATTCAATTCAGATTTCAAATGAGGTTGCGCCTCTCTTCAGCTTTGAATGCATGCGCTCGACATGGCTGGCTGGCTGGCTGGCTGACGTGGAGAGATGCTCATGCATCAGCAGGCAAAGGATAAACGGGATGCATTGGAAATGGTATGTGAGCAGGCCAAGCTCGAGACCCAAGAGGAGAGGGAGCGCGCGAATGGATTGGAACAAAAAATGGTCGGAACTTATGAGAAGATTCCAAAGACCGCGCAGGGGGACGAACTCACACCAGTAGAAAAGATTAATCAGATTACGCACACAATTGATCAATATCAGAAGGAGATCAAGAATCTCCGTGAGCAGCTCATACCCACCAATCCACTAGAAGTAAGGGAGCAAAGGAAGCAGGAGGCAGCAGAGCAGCTACAAGAGATAAAGCGACAAGTCAGCGCAGCAACCGACTTGTTCGATAATGCAGCACAGTTGTGGACGAAGCTAGAAGAGGATCAGCAAGTCTAGCAATGGGACAAGGAAGAAGAAAGGATAAGTGCAACTATCCAGGACCTCAAGCAGAGGCAAAAAACAATGCCCATCACGAAGCATGTCAAAGGGGCGCAGGATATGAAGAAACTACAAGTGCAACTCACTACTGCGCAAAAGCAGAAAAAGGAGCGTCAGGCTCAAATGGAACCACTTCAAGAGTGAGTGGCAAAAGTCATTGCATAGGCAGAGGAAGCCAAGACATACATGGCACAGACCCAGGCAGAGTGTGCAGGGTTGATGAGTGACGAGATCGCAGTCCAGACAGTAGAGGCACTCAAGGAAAAGACCACGCAGGCTCAAACACAAGCAGCAACACTCAAGGAGAAGTTTCAGGCGATCACCAGGGAGATTGACGAAGCGCACAAAGTTTGTTAGGTGGCTCAGGACGAGCCACATGTCAATGTTGGGGGCCTATTGGAAGCAAGCCAAAGCAGAAAGAAACGTGATTTTGGGAAAGAAGGCATGCACAAGGAAAGCGATAGCTGGAAGGAAGAGCAGCACGCACGCATGCATGGAAGACCTAATGACGTTAGGGTTAGGATTTTTGCAATGTATTATAATGGATGAAGAGCCAGAAACGTATAAATATAGATACCTAGGTCTCATAGAGAGGCGGCTAGTTATTAGAGGTTGGTTAAGATAGAGAAGCAGATGCTATGTAATATCTTGTTGTATGACCTAGTTTTGTAAGTTGTTGAGCTAGAGAGGACTGAGGAGGGTCGATCTTGAGAGTTAGATCGTAGGCTGAGGAGCCTGGTGCGATCTAGTCTGCCTCATAATAGATCTCAACCCGACTGAGAAGAATTGTAAAGCGCGCGGTGCTGAAGTTCAGAACGACTATAATAAAAGAGCTAAGAGCCAGATCTTTGTGGGCGTAGCCCAAAGGGGGGTGAACCACAGCAACATCTGTGTTATGGGATGGAATGTATGTGTTTCTTTATTTGTTTCAGTAGTTATTGATATGCTTATTGAATGAGTTGTTATATTTCCTGCATAATTGTCATAATAGTGTATTTCATTAAGAAGTTATAATAGAACTCCCAGCGCACAGTTCTCAAATCTTCCACTCAATCCTAGGCTGCAAACACATGAGTCTTGCAGCCACCCATTAAGACTATCTCGGGTGAGACAGCGCAGTGCACCCTATGCGTTGTGTTGCCTTCTGGTTTTCCAGGAGGGTCGATAGTTTTAGAGGCTTTGTTGGAACCCCGAACAGACATGAACCCTGGGTCACTCAATATGAACTCGAACAGGATATAGTTAACCAACACTCAACAACCTCATTGTGCATCCATCACCACATGGGCCAACTTCTACCTGCCACGTGACACTTTGGTTACCTTTTATGCATTTTTTTAAAAAGGGCATAAATTTTACATCCGAAGTCTGTTTTGGTGCCTTTTTTTAAACTACATATTTTTTCAAGAGCTTTTCATCCAAATAGTCAATTTCAGCTTTTGAATCCATATTACCTACATATTTTAATATGGCTACTCCAAGTGATATTTTGCTTATCAGTACCAACTACTTCTCATGGAAATCCCATATGGAGGATGTACTGCAAAGTAAGGGACACTACCGGATTACCTTGGGAAAAGAAAAAGCCTCCACTAGTGCCAATAAGAAAGTCAAATGGAATAGTATTAATGTCGAAGCAAGTGGAATCTGGATTAATCGAAATGTTCATCTCTTCTAATTCACAGTTTCACCTTCAAGGAATTGATGACCCAGATGAAGTTTGCGATAAGCTAGAAGTCGTACTTGGTAAACACAATGTGACTCGAGGCCACTAACTTGAAAGTCAATTAATTTCTTGAAGTCCCAATGATTTCTCTTGCATTGAAGATTATTTATTTAAATTCAAAACACTTAGATATTTACTTAAAGACTATAAAATAGATATGAAGGATGACCAATGTATATATGGTATTCCTGAGAAGCCCGGAGGTGCATATTATGTTTTTGCATGTATGTTCCACTCCATCATAGAAGCTTTAGGTGTTTCTTACACAGCTCCCACTCATGAGTCTTTTTGTGATTCTTTGTTTATAGAGCAAGATAAGTTTTTGCATCTTGGAGTGATAAACACTACAAGTACATCTAACAAAGCCTTAGTGGCCCAACAAAAAGATAAATCCATGCATCCAAAGAAGGAACCATCCTCGCAACAAGAAGCAAAACAAGAGTCCCAAACCCTCTTAGCCAGCTTCTACTCCCAACGGTGACAAAGGACCAAAATCAAAAAGTAAGAAGACTCACATACATTACAATTTTTGTGGGCAAGATGGTCATCTAGAGTCTAATTGTTCTTAAAATATGGATACCTTAGAAGCAGCAACGAAGAAGCACAACATCAATCTTGATTCTTCTTCTTCTAACTCTTCTTCTCATGGACATGCACT
The DNA here is from genome assembly GCA_009831015.1 of Picea engelmannii. Classification (NCBI taxonomy): domain Eukaryota; kingdom Viridiplantae; phylum Streptophyta; class Pinopsida; order Pinales; family Pinaceae; genus Picea; species Picea engelmannii. The sequence goes on from ML805714.1 coordinate 225,534, forward strand.
TTCTGCTTTTGGTTTCTCCTTCAATGGAACATCTACTTATTCGTTTGATGATTGGATTATTGATTATGTAACACCAAACAAAGATTTGTTGGTGATGATAGATCTCTTTGTGTTGTAGGGTCTAGAACAATTTCGGTAGATGATGGTCATTTCAATGATGTAGGTGGCATGTCGTCTCTCTGAAAGGTAACAATGCCAATCCCAGCAACTCTGACCAAGGAGTCATCTCCAAGAGCAATCTCCATCCTGACCTGTGTGTCTCTTAAATCAGTCAAGTGCTCTCTCACTCCAGTCATATGGCTCGAAGCCCCGCTATCAATGTACCAGACACTAGGTGTTGTCTCAACTGTAGTGCAGCATATGAGGAAAGCACACTCCCTCTCAAACAAAGTCTGAAATTCTGCCTCCTTTGTTGTAGTTGCGGTACCACCCTTCTTCTTATTCATGTTGGGACACTGTCCAGCATAGTGCCCCATCTTCTTACAAACAAATCACTTCACTTTGCTCATATCTTTCTTCTGCCCACTACTTCTATCTCTTCCATGTGGTGGGGCCCCAAACTTGGGACCTTACCGACCTCCCCGGCTGGTCTTCTTCTTTCCCTTTGTCCAAAGAGAAAGATCCTCATCACCCTGCACTGTCTACTGTTGTCCAGAAGCCTCTGATATAAATCTAGTCTCCTCCTGAACGAAATCATCCCACAATCTCTCCCAAGTGGGCATGATCTCCCTGGCAACAATGCCACGAACGAATGGACCCCATGGTTTGGTGAAGTTGTTTAAGGTTGTCCTCACCATAGAATCTAGGTCCAACACCTCTCCAACGGCTCCAAGCTCATCTCTGATCTGGGTGTATCGGCCAAGGAAAGAAGTCATCGACTCACTCTTGAGCATGTGAATGCCCCTGAGTCGATCATACAGAACCATCTTCGGGTTCTGGTTAGAGCTCTCATAAAGCTTACATAGAGATGCCCACATCTCAAATGCATAAGCTTTCCCAGTCAAGTGGGGAATGATATGATCTCGCACTGCATCACATATCGTCCTCTTTGCCTTTTTGTTCCTCTTCCTAAACTCTGCTAACAAGACGGGAGCAGTAGCAGGGGGGAACAGGAACAATCACCTGAACTGTTGATGATTACAGCTACATGAGACATCCTCCAGGACACAGACTGAGTAAGTTGACCTGAGAGAAAGCCCATGAGTTGGGTGTGCCCATGAGCTGGGTCTGCGGTTCTTCTCTGAGACAGAGATGGAATGTTGTGTGCCCCTGAGAAGGGAAGGAGCCCATGTGATGGTCACATGGGTTTACTGTTCTCCTCTCTGCAGAGAGTTGAGATGATACTCCAGATGATTATCCTGTGTAACGCAGTGAAAAAGAAGATCTGTTGAGTTGGAGGTGCATGTGGCTAAGCACAGGTGAATGTGTGGGGAAGCCCATGAGTCTATCGTTCTGAGACAGAGATGAAACAATGTATTAGCCTCCTTTGAGCAGAGAGTTGAGATGATGTGATACTCCAGATGATTCTCCTGTGTAACACAGTGAGAAAGAAGATTTGTTGAGTTGGACGTGCCTGTGGCTGAGCACAGGTGAACGTGATCCTAGTGGTTGAGCACTAGGGAGTGTGGTTCTCCTGTGAGACGCAGTGAGATAGAGATGTGGACTGTGAGACGCAGTGAGATAGAGATGTGGAGATCCCTGTGGTTGAGCACAGATGGATGTGCCCCTAATGGCTGAGCACTAGTGGGTTTATGAGATCCCTTGTTATATTGTCCAAGTGTCAGACTTACCTGTAACCCTATTTGTGATGTAAAGGGTACAGGTCAACCCCACATAATGTAAAGGATAATTAATGTAAAAGATAATTAATATGGTAATTATTAATTATATTTTGAGTTATTGAGGTCGGCCCTATAGTGCCAATAGACACATCATTTGATGTGGTAAGTCTTATATAAATAAAGGTGAATCCCCATTGAGGAAACACACTTATCATTGTGTCATCTCGTGATTTCAGAAGTTGTGGTTTGAAATTATGAGAATTACAGCACCCTCTTATGTGCTAGGTTTAGTGATGGTGTGGGAGGTCTTTCTCTTGAAGAATATAACAAAGGATTGGTTGGGTTTTCTTCCCTTGTTGAGAAGGGTTTCCCAGGAAACTTCTTGTGTTCTTGTGCATGGTTATTCTTCTTGTGATCTTGATTTGCTGCAGTAGTTATGGTTCAAGTAAAAAAAACTAAATAGAAAATTTAAAGTAAGTACATGAGCCATAGCTCATTGAAAATTCAACATGAACTATGTCCCATAGTTCGAGGTCCTCCAAGACAAAAACAATCTTGTCCTTCCAAAGAGACCAGTTGCTAGCTCTAGCTAGCCTATCCTCCACACACATCTGAGATGCTGACATCACTGTCGACTGCACTCACACTTATGCTGCAACAGCAAAGGAACGTTGCCTCACTCCTGTCAACACATGTGTGAAAAGAGGAAAACGAACACCGACCTCACTCCTAGCAATATAGGTGTGAAAAGAGGTCGTGAAAAATCAGCCTCACTCCTACCACGTAGGTGTGAAAAGAGACTAACGAAAATGTCCACAAACTACTCTACAACACTCCACAAAATTCTGCCAACTAACTGCCACTAAACTTTGTCAATGGCTGTCCACAAAATCTGCCCAAAAGATGTCTAAAACAGTCCACCAAGATGTTGTCCAAAACTCGGCAAAAATCAGCCACCAAGCTCTGATACCATGAAGATTTTCTAGGTCCTAACAAGCTGTCAACTAGGTCTGTCTTTGACCTCAAGTTGGCTCTAAGTTTCAACTGTCAAACAAAGGTTTGTTTTTGTTTTATAACAGCAAACTATTCAGGAACTTCTTCGCTGTTTTGTTACGGTTACATAGGCTATTTAGGTGCTCTAGCATGTAGTTTTTGTCACCAAGAAGTTAGCACATGCATACCAAAATATATGTAACACACCTAGAGATCTTTACTGCTGAAAATATTGTTGTTCTAAACACTAGCATACATGAAAATGAACATAGGCATTTTCGGTCAACATGACCCTGGATAAAACCCCCCCGGGAAAAACCAGTTTGGAATATGAGTGTATATATGTGGAGAATAGAAGGTGGAATACAACAAGTACAATAAATAGAAGAACCCGATATAATAGTAGTGTGAACCAAGCTGCAACACAAGCCCAACTGAAGAAGATGTGCCCTAGGATGGTGCGTCCTCCTCAAAATGTTGTCTAGACCACTGAACTGAAGTGCTTTGCTGAATGAAAGCTCCAATGGAGAAACCCTCCCACGGTACTCTGATACTGAGTTGTAGCTATCCACTGAAATTGACCTCACTGCAATCTAAACTCTAAAAGTTCTCCCTTCTCACCAAGTGCGCCCTCCTCCAAGCAAGAACTACTCCAACAAATAAATGAGGACCTAAGCTATGTGGTTGCCTCCATGGATAGAAGCGCCCAAGCTTTCCTCAACTCTAGCCTCCAACCTCATCCTCGTGCTCTCTCTCAAACTCTCCAAGTGAACAAATGAGTGAATATGCTCTCCTTTGCCCTTTGTGCCCCTCTTGAACCTCCATAAAGAAACCTAAAACATGGACGGTTGAGATCATCCTATCTCATGTCCAATCAAAGGTTGAGATCATCCCATAATAATCTCACTCCAAACCCGCTTTGGGTTAAGTTCCTTAAGTTCACTTTATGTCTCTTAATTCACCCACAAAGTGAATTAATAGTCATTTAGGTTAAAATGACCAAATTTCACTTTTGACTTAAATCTCCTAAGTCAAAGTGAAATTAGACATAAAGTACAAGGCACAAGGTACATAGTACTTCCCACGTGTGTTTAGCAACTCATAAACACATGGGCAACACTTCCCAAGGTACATAATCTCAACAGCACATGCATGGGAGGTAGATGCATGAGGTGAGGGAGTTGCACGATTTGTGGAGTTGGAAAGGATGGCATAGGCATCGTATGAGGAGGAGTGCAAGTGGAGGAAATAAAGGAGCAATGGCATGAGGGAAGATACGTATGGATCAAACGAAGGGATAGGCTATATTAAGCCAAGCTAGCACTTTATTAAAAATGGAATGAATATTATATAACATCCACATTTTGTTTAAAAGGGGAATTACATAGGTTCTACTAAAAGGAGGAACGCATGTTTAAAAAGGGGGACATACTTTTAATAAATTAATATTTTAAAAAAGGAGGGACATACTTTTAATAAATTAATATTAAAAGGGGGGACACAAAAAACTAAGCATGTATACATGGGGGACAAATGGGAGTAGTATGTATGAGATAGGATAAAGGTGGGAAACATTTTAATTAATTAATTAAAAAATTAAAGGGGGAAACTTTATTGAAATAAAGTGAAATGCCTAAGAAAGCTGCAATGATTAAATCATCATACTCAAAGGACCAACGTAACCGTGCATCCAAATGATCATTCCACTGGGAAAGATCATTCCGCCAGGAAATATTATTTTATATATTTAATAAGCATGAATGCATGAGAGTCGAGACTCTTGGAATCTACCTGCTGAAATACCACCATCATTTTGAGCTCAACTGGGTCATGGTGAACTATGATATCCAAGCTTTGATCAATCTCAGGATCCTGAAGAACAACCTCGGGATGCGAAATAGTAGGCAAAGTGTAAGGGACATCATCCTTTGGTTGAACCAAAAGTGGTTCCTCCTGTTGTAATGGTGTCTGATCAAGTTGTTCCTGGATCACTAGTGGGATAGGCAAGGATGAAATCTTTTGTTGATTGATCTCGACTTGGTTAACTTGTGGTTCCTCCTCTTGAAATTTTTCATCATTGCTAATGGAAGGAACCCACGAACACTCTTGAATATCCACATCTTCACCTTCATCTTCATGGAACTCTTCATATGGCTAAAGTGGCACGGCCTCTAGTTCCTGATCATCTAAGCCTAAGAGATGATCATCCTGCTCATCTCCGAGAACCTAGTGCAATGCAAGTTGTGGTTCATCTTTAGTAACAAGGACTTCTTGCATTGCTTTAACCATCGGTAGTTGAAATTCATGGATCGGAATGAAACTGTAGGCTACAATAAAATGTGCTTCTAACTTAATAGCAGCACCCTGAGCCTCCTCCATATTTTGAGGTTCCTTATGCCTGAGAAAAATACCAAAGATACCATCAAATGCCTCAAGATAATAATTTAAAGCATAAACATGATTGGGACTTATAGAAGCATGGACCTTATCATAAGTTTGGAAAAAACGAGCATAAAAATCAATGACAGTCTCATCCACATTCTTTTTAATATTATCAAAAGCACTAATTATGGAAAAGTTGTCCTCTTTAGTTGCCCATCGTTCAATGAACTTCACTTGGAATGAATCCCATCCATCAATGGAGGCATCAAGAAAGGATTTGTACCATGTTTGTGTCTCCCCCTCGAGAGTCGACACAAACATCCTCATCACCACATCCTCGTGTTCCACCTCAAAATCATCCAACAACTTTGAAAAATCATCCAAGTGATCCTCAATTGATTCTCCCAACCTCCCTGCAAACAAAGGTAAGCATTTAAGCCATTTACGTGCAGGTAAGTCATGAGAATAGTCTGGAAATGCAACAAAACTTAGTGGGTCAAAAGCAAAGAATCTCCACCTTCCTGGTGACCTCACAGTTGCAGCCATATTGTTAATCTCAAATAGAAAAAAGCACAGCTACTACCCCAATACAAGCTTGTGATGAAAATAAAATGAAAGATGAAGATGTCGAAGATGCACTCACCATAGTGCTCATCGAAAGAACTTATCAAAGAACTCAATATGCTTAACAACTTCGAGAGGAGCTCCTGGTGAAAGAATAGTCTTGCTCCAGGAAAGATGTTAGACTTTGTTTCGGCTCGGAACTAGACCTTGTGAGGGAATCAAAGCCGAAAGATCTTCTAGTGTAAGTTCCCCAGTGGAGTCATCCTTGTATCTTGTGGAGTCGCCAGGTGAGTTAGAAAAATCAAGCAATTAAATTAAAAACTCACCAAGGTTTGTGTTCCCTGACAACGGCGCCAAGTATGCATGTGCTAGCCAAGGAAGAGGAATTCACCTTATTTTTTAAGAATTTTCCTAAAATCTAGGAATTTAGCGTTTAAAAGCAAATTAGGGAGAATTTCGAGAAACTGATGCATGGAAAGTGAAGATGTGGCAAATGGGAAAAAGTTAGCCTTGATTGGCTAAACTTTCTCTAGGGAACTATCACATCATCCTAATGCGCCTTGTTTTCACTTTATTCTAAGTCTTTGCTAACTTCTTTTAACTTTGCATTGGAAAATGTGCCTTCATCAAGTGATGCCAAGTGGATGCCACATCATACTGATACTCTGCCAAATGTTGGAATCTGGGCCTGCCACTAGTCATTGTTGGAGGTGGCAATTTATACTATGACAATGGGCATATTTTTAACTCACCTTCATAGCAGATTTCTTTGGTCGTCTTTTCATCAGTTGGCAGCCATGTCAGTTGGAAGGTTGAGGGTGGAGGGTAGGCTAGTTGGGGCTGGCAATTGGTCTCCATAGAAGGCTAGGATAGTTTTGATTTTGGAGGAGGGTGAGCTATGGGACATTGTGGACAGTCTTGTGGTCCCTCCTACAAATGCAGTGCTCTTGGCAGAGTTTAGGAAGGAAAACATCAAGGCCGGGAGAACTATCCTAGATGCAGTGAAAGACCACATTATTCCTCATGTTTCTAGTAAGGACTTTGCATTTCAGAGCCTTAACCATTATTCCTTGTGTAGCCTTTACTAGAGCCCTAACCAAAACCGGAAAATGGTGCTCCAGGAGAAATTGAGGGGCACTAAGATGACTAAGACGGATTCAATCACCTCATTCCTCAAAACGTTTTCACATATTCATGATGAGTTGGCAGTTGTGGGGGAGGTAGTGGATCCATCAGAGTTGGTGAGGATAGCCTTAAATAGCTTCTCCAAACCATGGGAGAGCTTTGTACGAGGCATTGTAGCCAGAGAGCATATGCCTAGTTGGGAGAGGCTATGGGATGACTTTGTACATGAGCTCAGGATTGGCTCAGGATCTACTAGTCAGCAGCATGGTGGGGATGATGATGAGGATCTTGCTCTTTTTGCAAAGGGCAAGAAGAAGACCAAGAAGGGTGCCAAGGGTGGGGCCAAGAAGCAGCAGAAGGGAGGTGAGCAGCAGAGGGATATGAGCAAAATTAAATGCTTTGCTTGTAACATGATGGGGCACTATGTTGGACAGTGTCCTAACAAGAAGAAAAAGAAGTAGGGTGGTACAATAGCATCAGCTGAGGAGGATGAGTTTGCTTCTAAGTTTGAGAGGGAGATGTCCTAGTTTGTCAGTATGTCTATAGTTGAGACACCATCCAGTGTATGGTACATAGACAGTGGAGCATCCAGTCATATGTCTAGTGTTAGAGAGCACTTTACTGATCTTTCAAAGTTAGGGATCAAACTGGAGATAGTGCTTGGGACTAACACCATAGTCAGGGCGGTTAGGCATGGCACAATTTCCTTTCAAAGGGAGTTGAGGCCACCCATGGTGTTCAAGGACTTCTTGTATGTCCCTGGGCTAAAGAAGAACCTGATATCAGTTTCCACCATTCAGGATAGGGGATTTGAGGTGTCTTTCCGAGGTGACGAGGTCCTCATTCACCCTAAGGGGTCCAGTATCACATCAAAAAGAGTGATTGAGACTCATGATCAAAAACTGTATAGACTCATCTTTCAGCCATTACTTGCTTTGGCTAGTAGCAACAACAACAATCAGTTTTGTGAGCTTTGGCATAGGAGGATGGCTCACTTGCATTATGGAGCTCTGAGGGTTTTGAGGGAGATTGTGATAGGATTGCCACAGTTCGGCACTGAGCATCAAGAGGTTTGCAAGGGGTGTGCTCTTGGGAAGCACACAAAGACGGTCTTTCCGAGCAGTGAGAGTATATCAGTTGGGATACTTGATTTGGTACACTCTAGAGTCTAATGTGTGTCGGCCCATGTCATTAGTTTCCTTGGGTGGATGTGAGTACTATGTGACATTCATTGATGACCACTCGAGGAAGACCTGGATCTATTTCCTAAAGACCAAGAGTGAGGTCTTCAAGAGGTTCCAAGAGTTTAAGGCTCTTGTGGAGAACTAGACAGCGAGAAAGATCAAGGTCTTGAGGTTGGACAATGGGGATGAGTATACCTCCACAGAGTTTAGAGTCTTCTACACCCATGAGGGTATTAGGAGACAGTTGATCGTTCCTTACAACCCCCAACAGAATGGGGTTGCTGAGAGGAAGAGGAGGGTTATGATGCGAGATATATGTTCCATGATCAGGGGTTACCATTTTTCTTATGGGTTGAGGCTTGCAGTATTGTAGTGTATCTGCAGAACAAGAGTCCACATAGAGCTCTGGGGAGAAAGACTCCTAAGGAGTCCTTCACTGGGAGGACGCCAAATGTTGGACACCTTCGCATATTTGGGTGTCTGACTTTCTCTCATGTCCCTTCTGAGAAGAGGACAAAGTTGGATCCCACGGTCAAGAAGGGGATCCTAGTTGGATATAGCAGGGTCTCAAAGGCCTATCGGATCTACATGCCAACACTAAGGAGAGTTGTTGTGAGGAGATGTTAGATTCGAGGAGGATGGAGCTTTTTTGGAGATCTTGTGAGTTGATAGATAGAGTTGAGGAGGTCCCACAAATGTAGGATGATACATCACATGGGACACAACCTCAAGTGTCTATTACACCGAGTTCAGGGGTGACTAGTCAACCCAATACATCTACAGGATCACAGGTGTCTGTTACATAATCCACAGGTGCATGTGTTTCAGGATCTTAGACTTCTACGGTGAGATCTATGGATGAGACTGAGGGGCATGACGGTATTACTCCACTGGAGGTTACTTCAGGGAAGAAGAAACCATGATGGTTTGATGAGACCTTGAAGGAAGCCAAGGAGTGTGTTGGTGAGCCCCAGATGTTGATGAGAGAGAGCAGAGCCATCAGAGAGGTTTGGTTCCTACTTGGCCATGGTGACTAGCATCACAGATTCCGAGTGCACTACTTTTGAGCATG
>ML805714.1:237437-253870 GCA_009831015.1 Picea engelmannii
TGGACAGCAAACTTTTCCTAAATTAAACCCTATGACAGCAGTATTAAAAGAGAATGATATCAGTCTTGAAGGCAGCAGTTAGGAACCTCTAAACAGTCCAAATTTCAGACCTGTTAGTGACCTTGAGACAGTGGTATAACAGACCTCTTATAACAGCCTTTAAAAAGCCTTAAAATTCTTCAGTATCTCCTCTTATGTCAATGATATCATACTCATCGGACTCGATTTTCTGCAAGAATCTGAATCCGCAATCAGAATTGACATGCGAACCCCGGTGCTCAACCTACTAAAATAGAAATATGTGCCAAACCATCCCAAAAAAAGTCCAAAAGATAATAATGTCTCAAGGTACTGCGTGCTCAGGATTTGAATCTGGGGCTTGGAGCTAAAGCTGCTAAAAATAGCAAGTTCTTGCATGCCGCCCGGAAAAGTGCTATCGGGCCTAGAATCATGCAAGGACCATCCTTGTATGCTCAAAACTGCTCCAAACTATCAAGTGACCCACTCAAATGATGTCTCTAAACAGCAGGGACACATGTTGTATGTAAACATCTCTCTCAAATGCACGGAAAACCAAGCTAACTCTAAATCTTAACAAAACAACCATGTACCGATCATATACCTGTCTCTGATGGGAACCAACCTCTTGCTCAACACAAGTGCTAAACTCTGGGAGAATCTCAGAATGCCAACCAAAATAGTGCATGCTGGCTCTTGGCCCTCAAGATTTCCAAGGGTGGAAATCTAGGGGTTAACAGGGCTGTGTACTGTTACAGAGGTATACACACATGCCCTTGGGAGCACACACCAAATACAAGTGTATATAAAGATAAAATGACTTCATTCACTTTATAAAAGACAAAATTTAGGAATCAAGAGACAAGGTTCCACTCTCTAAGCAAAACAAAATACAATGTTCCATGGGGATATTTCCCTGAGGTTTGGAGAATCATGCCCTACACTCCCAACACTCCAAACACATGGTTTTGTTAGTGGGGATGTTCCTCATCATCATCAATATGGTGGGGACAAAAAGGGATTTTAATGGGGACATCCCATGCAAAAATGGGATGCCCTGATTACATAGGGATACTACAGGACACACCTTACATCTTCATTAAAGCGCAACCAAGAAAAATATAAACATAATTTTTTTCTTCAAAGTAAGGTGGGGGGCCACCACCATCACCTTGCCTTTTTTTCTCTATATATCCCGCTCAAACCTATATTTTTTCCATTTCTCACCTGCAGCATGCTTGTTTGAGGCTAGTGTGAATGGCAAACTTTCAAATGCCAAAAAAGTGTGGACACCAAGGAGTTTCTACCATATTCCAATTGCTTTTGAGTCCAACAAGCATTCTTCCAACGAAAATTTGGAGAAGCATCAATCTTTTCTCATTTCTTTGGACGGAAAATTTACAACAGTCAGATTTGAGCATTTTGATTCGGACAATGATTGTTTTTTAAAGAGAAACACAACTGAATTTGAAATTGTATTAATGTCGACAAATGACCAAAATAGGTCGATCAGATTCAAGAGTACATCATGCACTAAAAGCTATAAAGGGAGTGGATGACACATTTCCCAGCAAAGAGAACAGTAAATGAGAAGATAAATTTAAACCCCCCACAATGGCTCTCCTATATTGAATACCAGTTTCCAAATTGTATAAATGTCAATTTGTTCATGAATGTAGCTGCTTTAATTGTGTAGATTTGTAATTAATTATCCATAAAAATCTCTCTTAATTTTTACATATTGAACTTTTGAAATTTTTTAAATATTTAATATTTAGGGCAGGATCTGCATCCAACGTTCCCTGTGACATCCTCTGAAATTTGGGGGGTGTCCCATAATGAACCCAACCCGAGATGCATCCATGTGTCAACACATCCCGGAAACTTCATGGAACATAGACGAAATACCACCACAATCCACATCTCAAGAAAAACCAAGGGGGTCCTCATTTAAAAAAAAAGCTTGGAACGCCACAGCTAATAACACAACAGAATATGCAAAATATATTCCTCTCGAGGATGTGGCAGTGATAACGTCAGATTTATGCCATATGTGTAGGTCCCCTACTCTAAATTAAAAGTAATACAAGTACTTAAACCTATATGGATGATCCCAAAATGCATATGCAGAAATACCAGAAATTGGAATGGAAATCGAAATTTGTATTAATGTCCACAAGGAGCCAATATAGGTCAATGGGACTAGAGATTATATCCATCATTAGAAGCCCAACCAAAAACAGGATGGGTACAAGAGATGCCCCTAAGATGATGAAATGAAATGATGAATAAGTACGATAACAACAGAAAAGAATGCTGGAAGTACCAGGTAATGCTGGAGCTGGGGAAGAACCAATTCCTAAGAGATCTTGAAGAAAATCCCCAGCAGATACAGCAGGAGAAGGAACATCATCCACACTCAAATCAAGTAAGTCCATAAGAGCATTTGTTGGTGGCTTGCTTACTCCATTTGGAAGGTTCACAGGTGTTCCTAAAGAAACTTTAGTTTTACTATCCCCAAGGACAGCACCTGCTGTATCCGCTTTCTTTCCACTGTATGCAGATTCATCTAGAACTGGCATTCGCTCCAGCAATGCTGACCTGCAAAGTAATGGTCCCGATTAACTTTAGAAGTCATGCATCCAGAGTGACTTTAATTCTTAAATAAGAACACAGAATACATAGAACTCTAGTAACAAGATGTTGAAATCATACTTAAGATTTTGATGTTTGTGAAGAATGGAGCCAAATTCAATTGACCTCTGCTGCAACTCTAGAGCAAGGTTTCCCTTGTGCTGAATAATCAAATCTTTAATTCGCCTTCAGCACACCAAATAAAAAGAGTCAGAAATCAGCATTGACATTTCTTGCATGAGAAAGAGAGATTATATTCAATGTTCATGTCCACAGATAACCAAACAGTGGTCAATATGATTGGCAAGTGCGAATCTCCAGTATAATGCCGCAAATAGCAGAGGCATCTCCAAGCCGGGTGTAAAAGAAAATACAAAAATATAAATAACAAATCATATAACAATGCTGGTTCAACTAAAAATAAGAAACTGACAGTTCCTCTTCTTAGAGTTTGTCAACCTGAGATGTTAGAAAAGCTTCTGTGCAAAGCTCCCACTTGCCTCAACTTCTCTTAATCCAATCCACTTTCCAGATGACATTATCAAACTCAGTATTGGTGCTTTCAAAGTGGTTGAAGGAAATACAACCTCCCCCTCTAGTACAAATACTGACTAAATACCACCGTCTATGGAATTTTCCTCACGGTTTTGTGGAATTGCCCTCTCTGTTGTGGCATTACTTGATCTCTTTGTCTTCCTCTCGAGATACTTCATTGTCGAGCCCATTCTCAGTTTAAACCCACTTTTATTTATTGTCTACTATGAATCATGATGTCATTTATTTTTTTCTTTTAGGAAGAGATGTACTAGGCACTAGGTACTCTTCATTTTTCTATTATTACTAGTATTTTCAAGTCCCATTGACCTAATTTTGCCATTAGTGGACAAAAATATAATTTCATGTCAATTCATTACTTGACTTAAAATGATGAATCCAAATTGGAAATCATCAATTTTTATGCAAACAATTAATTAAGAATATAGTCGAGATGAATTCCCACAACACCCTTTGCCATATTGATTAGTTTGGTGCTTTGTCGATATCAACTAATTGGGTTCTTTTGTAAGAATCAAAGTCGTTTAGGGACTCTTCCCTGTAACTCTTTATGAAGTTCTGATTAGAGGTTTCAGTTACAAATAATGAGCAATAAATGGAACAAGCCTATTTGTAACAATTTCCAGTCCAAATGTTATTATGACGGCTGAAACAAGATTAAAATGGTCTGTCCCAAGAAAATATAAGTTTCTTCCACTTTTCAAAGATGATATTCCAAAAGCGGTTAATAAATGCTATCATATACTGTTCTATCCTTGGACCACTCAATCATCGGTATATGATGTACTTACTAGTCATAGTCTACAAATAAAAATTATTTTTGTTTCTCCTCCTTCAATTAACATGGTGCAAATAAATGGAAGCCACAAAACTTATAATTATATGACAAATGAATTCCAGCAAAACGAATGTCAACTCCAAACTGAAATACACTATTAGGTCTCAAGGACGTGACATCCAGTCAATAAGCACCTGCAGAAATCAAGGTTTCTGCAACAAGGTCCACATGGTGTTACAAATCAAAACTCTGGAAGAACAGAACTAGCTGCTTTTTATAATTAAGAAAAAATTTCCAATCTGGATTACTGAACCAGATTAGCAAACATCAAAATAATTAAAATAAATTAAGAATATTATTAATGATAAACGGAACTTGCAAAGTTATTATTGACTGTGTCAGTTCATATTGGTTTTTTTTCCAGGGCTTGCACCTTTAAGTCATGTTGAAATTAGTGCAGCTGCAAGAGCCATTCTCCGGAAGATAGCTAAGACCCTAGCTAAGTTCTAGGACACCCAGTACACTCCTAAGGTTCTTGGTTTGGGACCAAGCAGTTAGAGCCATGGAAAAAGACCCTAGTGAGGGCCCTCAGTATATTACTAGAGTTCTTGGTCAAGGACCAAGCAGAAAGTCCCTAGATGTTTTCTAGGGCCCTGGATGTGTTTCAGGGAATCCTTGCTCGGTTCTTGTATTGATCCTTGGATGTGTTCCTTGGTGGTTGATGATATATGTCCCTAGATGTGTTCTAGGGCCCCTGGATGTGTTCTAGGGAATCCTTGCTCGGTGCTTGGATTGATCCTTGGATCTGTAAGTCCCTAGATGTGTTCTAGGGCCCTGGATGTGTTCCAGGGAATCCTTGCTCGGTGCTTGGATTGATCCTTGGATGTGTTCCTTGGTGGTTGATGATATAAGTCCCTAGATGTGTTCTAGGGCCCCTGGATGTGTTCTAGGGAATCCTTGCTCGGTGCTCGGCTTGATCCTTGGATGTGTTCCTTGGTGGTTGATGATATAAGTCCCTAGATGTGTTCTAGGGCCCCTGGATGTGTTCCAGGGAATCCTTGTTCGGTGCTTGGATTGATCCTTGGATGTGTTCCTTGGTGGTTGATGATATAAATCCCTAGACGTGTTCTAGGGCCCCTGGATGTGTCCCAGGGAATGCTTGCTTAACGCTTGGGTTGATCCCTGGTCTTGTACCTTGGTGGATAAGACCCTAGATGTGTTCTAGGGCCCCAGATGTGTTCTGGGGTATAACCTGGTCTAGGACCAGGTGGTTCTTGGTTGAGTACCAAGGTATGATGATGTGTGATCTTCTTTTTCTCTCTCGGGATGGTCCATGAGACCTAGGAGCAGCTACGAAGATGGACATGACCACATCATTGATGTTTCCTCTTATGCAGGGATCATAAAAGCTTATAAGTTATCATGAGACTTATGTGGACAGTCTTCCTTTGAAGAAGACCCCTTTGACTTTGTCATGTAGCCTCCTCTTGCTTGAGCTGTGTTCCCCTTCTTGATTAATGTGGTGGTGGTCTTCTTTAGTCACTTTGACTTAATTGACTTTTAATTAATATTTTTATTAATTAAAAATATTAATTAATTATTAATTATCTATTATTAATTTATTTTATTTTTATTGAGGTTTGACTTAATCCTAAAGATAGTGTTAAATTAGAAAACCCTAACCTACCTTCCTACTATAAAAGGAACCTCACCCCTCACTCTCACATTACATTTTCACACACTCTCACTTCCTTTGGTCTGAGTTTTTGATACGGCCTACTCTTGCTCAGTTCTGTTTTGGTGTGGCCTACTTGGAGGGTTTCTTCTAGGGCTGGTTGAAGGCTCAGCCCTGTTGTGTCTTCTTCTCTTGCTGTTTTGAAGTGCTGTCTCCCTGGTTTTCTCCCAATTGCTGGCTGGGAGCCTTCTTGCTGGTGTCTTGGTTCTCTCTTGCTGGGTTATGGTGCCATGGCCTTCCCTCTTGCTGTGTAAAGGTGTAGCATCCCTGTATCTTACTGGTTTAGTGTCGCGGCCTCCTCCTAGCTTATGTCTAGACTGCCGCTGGTTAATCTCTAGGCTGCCGCTGCCTCCAGGCTGCCTTTGGCTCCTTTTCAAGCTGCCGCTGGAGCTCTCTTTTGCTGCCTCTAGTACTCTCCTTGACTGCTGCCCTTGTGCTGCTGACTTCACAGTCTTTAGGGCCTGATAAGACAGCCCTAATCTTAGGCTTCCTAGTTACTGTATTCAGCCCTATTTGTTTTGGACAGTTTTGATTTTGCTGTTTAAAGGCTTGCTGTTTGAGGGTTTGCTGATTGGGGTTTTATTGTTGCTGCCCCTCTTCTTCTGGTGCCACCTATTGCAGCCTCCTTATTGTTGTTGCTGCCACCTTCAAGCTGCCTCTTGCCTCAGATCTGTTGTCACCTATCTTGTTGCAACAGTCCCTTCTTGATCAGTTTTTGTTAAGGGCTGTTACTGGGTTTGTTTGAGCTTCTAGATTGGTCATTGGGGTTTATATCAGCTCTCTATAATGCTGATTGGTTTTGATTTTTTACCCCAAGTTCTTCTTGGCACATTGTCCACTTAGATCATGAGGAGATCTACCCTTGATGGTTTGATCCATGACCTTTATAACCTTTACTGAGCATACAGAAAAGAGGACAGCATCTAACTCCTAAGGTAAATCTGTTCTTTGTTTGATCAAGGTAATGTTCAGTTTACTTTGCTAATTATCAGATCTATTCTTGCTAATGTTCAGAATTGTTTTATTACTAATGATCAGAGCTGTTCATGTTCAGACCTAACTTAGATTTGATATCTACATGTTCAGATCTATTGTTTAATTTATGTGATTGATGTACTTCAGAAATTTGTGTTTTGTTTGCTGATCTATATCTAACATAGTGAATAAATTTAAAAGAATATTGTTGTTCTAGTTTTCCCTTGAAATTTTAACAAGTCATTTGGTTTGCACAATCTTCATTCTCCACCCAGACTTCTTGAAAAAGGATATGGCAGTTGTATGGTCAAAACTGATACAAAATCTCTAAACACTCAACAGTAGATATGAGAATAAAGGTAATTAAATGGAGTGCTTACTCTGAGCAAGGTGGGAAGCGAGATGATAGCTTCAAGAGGGCTGTTAGAACCATTGCACAGGTTGTCATGTCTGATTTCGAACCTTTTAAGATTGCTTCGAGGACATCCACCACATCCGACTCTGTTACCTGTTTGAAAAATGATATCTGTCACAAATGCCAGAGAATTGCAGATAACTAAACCCAGCATCCAATTTAAGAACAAAGTTTTGGGCACAATAATAGACTTAGGTCTGATTTGAATCTGCAGTTCTCCTATGGTTTAACAACTAAGGTTATCAAACAATAAAGGGGGCATTATCGAACACAGGCATGTAACAAACAAGCAAATATGCTACATGACTTGTGACACATATTAATGCAACACAAATAATACAATAAAAGTTTTAAATAATTTAAGCTAAATTAAAACAGAAGAGTATCCATAAAACAACCCCTCTCACATAAAGTAATCCAGTGTTTAATTCCCAAACCCTGAACAAGAAATCAATTTTTAATAAAGTAATATAAAGCTTAAACAATAAAATTGATCCATACTCACTCTCTATGTACCCTACAAATTAATTATTTGCTTAAGTTCACAATTTAACAGCTTGATCTATTGTATATGTGATGAAGTGGATGACACCAAATGGATTTAACCATCCTGAATCAATATGTTCAGAACATCAAAACGAGCATATAAAACCTGTACATTCTAATAGAGTAAGCATGGCCCAGTCAAGCCTTATATCATGATTACAAAATATTGGTAACAAAAAACTGGCAAGGATTTCTTCCCAAGTACAATGGCTTATTGCCCATGCAATGTGAGGCTGGCATTCAGGAGACTTTCATCTACGACATCCACAATCAGATAACAAAGAGTCATACAATTGATATTTTTTATTCAACTTCTACCTGCTCACCTTCTCAACTTGACAAAAAACAGCAAGGAGACCACATCGTTTTTTATAAGTGTGTGACTTTAGTACTTTTAGTATAGAACCATTAAATATTTTTTCTATAGTTAGATTTTCCATACATGAATATTATAAAAAGCTTGATTTATGTGAAAAGCATCACAAAGAACAAGGTAGTAAGAAGTCTCAAAGTTGTGATTATTTTTTTAAAGTATCAATAAAATGCCCAGAAATCCTAGCCCTAGCAATCCAGACTTAAGGAAAAACATCCAATCCATCCAAATAATGACACTGTAATTTCTACCAGCACCTTTTCCTAGCAATATTGCATCAATTTAAAAATCAGGAGGCTTGAAACAGTATGACTGATATTTGCATCTTTCAATTATATATCATGATATTCTTCATCTTTGGAAAATATGAAGATGCTCGTCAATAATTTTAATCATTAATGTTATCAACTTAAACATTACATTAACAGGAACATTCCTCGGGTGCACCCCTACTGCAGGAAGTGGGTATCATCCATGCAACTGGGCCAAAACAACCACCCCTGGGTGTCCTAGATTCCATACTGAGGATGCGTGGTACACCTTTGGTTCTGGATGAAAACTCTGCAACACCATTTTTTATCAGCTTAACCTGTAATTACTAATATCTAAAAAGTGAACATGTTACTTGGTTTGCAACAATATTACAGCTGCCACACTGTCCACTCTAAATGTATGTGCCCTTTCCTCCTTGTATAATTATCAAAAAACAGCCAGCATTTCTGCTCTCCGTTTCTCAGTGGTTTCTGGCCTCTAAGAAACAGCCTGAAGAAAAGGGCCAAAAACGCACAAAAAATAGATTTAAAGAAAGACTATCTTTATAAAAAACCTTAAGTACAACTTGTTTTAAAATCAAATACTACCATCACAAAAAGTATATTGTTGTAAATCTCACTGGGTATGCCAGATCATATGCACCAAGTTGTTTAATCATAAAATGTATTGGTATAAAATATTCGCTGCCTGTAGGTCAATAATTTTGAACTCAGACAATATGCTTTTGCCCATCAAAGAATTCATACAACATACTTTTGGTCTTGTTTAAAGATATTTACTTTTCCTAAGGTTTTGAACTGAGACAAATTTAATAAAAATTAAATGCCTTTTATCAGGAATTCCTCCAAGCAGTCATCTATCAGGAATTTCTTCTCGACAACCTCAGATGTTAGGAGAGATGGCATTAGGGGTGGTTGATTGACCCCTGGGTGATTCCCCCCCTGAGGAATATAGTGTTTTGGTTTCTTTGGTCTCCCTCTCCTCAATACTTTTTTTTATAAGCTATCTATTTATATTATAAAATATGGACAAAAATACAGAGGCAAAATTACAATTGATTTTCTGCCTGCCTTTTTTCTAAGAGGCCTGAGTGGCAGAAATACAGCTGAGCTTTGAGACTAATAGCCCCGGTGTTATCAAAAAGAATACTATTCCTTGAACTAGGCTTCCTATCTTGCTTGTGATATCTCTTAGAGCTGGTCGTTTAATGGCCCATTTATTGTTGCTGGGTGTCCTCATGGGATTGCACGAGGGTAGAGCTAGCTGTCATCTGGCTTGAGGCTGGAGTGAGCACGTGGCTTCTGCTTAGCACCCGAATTGGTGGGCTGCAATCCATTTGAGAAATGAGATTGCATTCCTGAGTCAGGCTTGCCGATTCATTGCTGTCCCAAATCCTGTCCTGTTTATCCTGCTGATTAGCTGCTCCTTCAATGGCTAGCCTGTCTGCTAGTTTGTTTGCCGAGCATCTGACATGGGAGGGGATTATAACTTCTATGTTGGTTAGATGGGATTGGAGTCTTTCCAGTCCTCCTTCTAGCCTCCAGATAGAAGAAATTTTGCTTATTGGAGAGCCATGTAATATTTTCCCCGAGGAACGAATAATGATTAGAGAATCTCCTTCCACTATTATCTTGCTGATTCCTTCCCTGATTGCTATTGTGAGTCCTTGGTATAAAGCACAAGTTCTGCTTCATTATTAGTGGCAGTTCATGTTCCTTCTGAATAGAATCTCAGGATATTTCCTTTGTGATCTCGGAAGACACCTCCCAGACCTGCCAGACCAGGGTTCCCTTTGGAAGCTCCATCAAAGTTCAGTTTAACAAAACCTAACAGTGGGGGAGACCAGGTTGAAGGAGAAGAAGGGCTTGAGGGGGGTAAACTGCAAAATAAGAGCTGGGAGTTTTGATTTAAGCCCAAGGACTGCAAAATGATGGCTTCCTCATGAGAGCAGTTCCAGTCTTGATCAGACCAAGACTTGGTTAGAATTGTTTCTCTTATGCACTTTTCAATCTGAAGCCAGACATAGTCATTATTTTTGCTGATGTTTTTGAAGATTCTTTGGTTTCTTTCCTTCCAAACTCCCCAGACAAGGACGCCCGGAAGAAGAATCCAAGCTCTTGATAGCACGGGATTGGAGAAGTCCACGGTGTTCCACTGATCTATGGTAAAAGTTATGCTTCCATATCTGCTGCCATACTTGGCTGGGAAGCCGATTTTGCTGAGTAGAAATCAGGTTGTATGCATCTTGAATTGAGAAGTTTCCTTTAGAGGTGTGTCCCCAACGAAGTTTGTCCATTCCTTCATGCTGTTTGATTTTCTGATTTTTGAGTTCTGTTCATAATTCCTCCCACAGGGTTCGATATTCCAGTTGAATTCCCGGTCCATTGGGGATCCAGCTTCTCCATGGGCTAGCTGATTGCTGCTCATCCCAGTATTGCCAGATCCATGTTTTACCTTGAGTGGTCAGTTGATCTCGAAGAGGAATGAGGTATCTCTTTTGTCTCCATACCGGAAGTTGTTGCCAAGCGTCATCCCAGAACAGGGTGTGCTTTCCATTTAGCACCTCCCAAAAGCAATGTTGTTGAATGATGCTTTTGTTGAGCCAGGCTGTGTTACATATGCTAGAGCCTTTTATGTTACCTTCCAGCCTGATGAGGTTGTGATCCTCTGTTTGAAGACTGTATTTGCTTTTCCAAATTTTTCCCCATAGATCATCTTTACTCTGAAGCCATCTCCACCAGGTCTTCGCCCCCAAGACTACGCTTAAGGTTTCTGGGTCTCTCAGGCCTAGACCTCTTGCCATTTTGGGTTGACAAACCTTGTCCCAGTTGACAAGAACCCATTTTTTTTCTTTTTTCGCCCCGACCCCCCCAAGGAATGATCTTTGAAGATTTCTGACCGCTTTGATAATGGTTTTGGGGGCAGCTAGCACAGAAAAAGATAAAGGGGCATTGCTTGAAGAACAGATTTTAAGAGAACTAGACGGCTAGGCAGATTGAGAGAGCGATATGTCCAGTTGGCTAATTTCTCTTCCATTCAGGCTAGAAGATCTTCCCAGGTGGCATTTCTCAAGGCATTTGCAGTTAGAGGAGCACCCAGATATTTGGATGGCAAAGCACTTCTTTGAAAGCCTAGAATTCTGGAGATGTGATTTTGAATAGCAATGCTAGTATTGAAGAAAAAAAATTGAGACTTCTTTGATTGATGTCTGTCCCTGAAGCTTCCATGAAGTCTTCTAATACCCGTTTGATTTCCACTTCTTCATTTACTATTGAGATGCCTATTAGCATTGTGTCATCCACAAATTGTTGATGCGATACCAGGAGGTCATCACAGGTCTACTCCGTGGAGGCGAAGTACTAAGATTTTGCTTTGAGTGACAATTGACTTGAGAGCTCTTCCTAAAACTTCTGCCATTAAAATGAAAAGGAAGGGAAAGAGAGGGTCACCTTGTCGAATTCCTCGGGAGAGAGAGAAGGTGGAGGAAGGGGAGCCATTGACCAAGATAGAAAAGAAGGCAGAGGAGGTGAGGGACATGATCCAATTAACCCAAGTAGGAGAGAATCCAAACGCTATAAGAGAGTGACAAATGCACTTCCAACTTCGTTTATCGAAGGATTAGAGCATTAGCCTTTGTGCATAGTAGCATACATGTTGAGGATGATTTAATCATTCTAGTGGCTACTTGACCCTATTGGTGAAGCACCCTACTCCATTTGGCATCCTTTCATACTTTGAGTTTATTTGGAGGAGGCTTAGGTTTCTTGATGTAGAACTCCCTTCTTTGGCACAGATTCCAAGGCATGCATGTATTATATTAATTTTTTGGGTGAGGATGGCACACTTTTCTTGTACACATGGTTTTGGTAATTCAATTGATGATTTTTCGAAACAACACATGGTGTTTGCACATTATTTGATGAGTTGTAATCACCTTGAAGTATTTTATTGGGGAGTTGACTTGGTCAAACTTAATTGGGTTGAGGTGGTTGCACATTGGAGAGAATCCATTGGGTTCTCATCTTTCCACTTGTGAAGGATTTTAGTTGTAACCACCTTGCAGCATATTTTATCATTATTTGTAGGAGTTGATTTTGTCAAACTTAACGGGATGAGATGATTGCACATTGGAGGTAGCACTTTTTTTTATTTTTGGGATGTTCTTGAAGGTCTGAGGATCTTTGACCTATCATGCATGCGAAGCACACCACCTATTTGGCACTTTGTGTTACAAACATAATAAATGTTAATAACTAAAACTAACAACTAATCAACAGTTAGTGAAAAGACACAAGTCACACATGTTCACTCTCATGACCAGTCAATGCCTATAAGGTATATTGTCATGAGAGCAATGTACCATCATCTTTTTATCAATCATTATATATATTACAGAGTATTTTGTCTACAAATTAATAAATCGATTTGTTGTAACAACGGTATCAGAGTTGAGCAAGGTTGTACTTGTCTATATTGTTCAGCTGTCAACCAATCCATACAGTCAATCTGTACCAGCACCACCATCATAGAGTCATCCGCCGTACAAGCTACCGCCATTTGTATTGTTTTTCGTACGCCCAGCGTTGTTCATACACATCCGCAACAATCATTGTACAATTATCTGTTCCATTGTCGTTGTTATGAACATAAATATACATATAAATAGATATTCATAACATTATAATTAATTAATAAATAATAACTATTAATAATGAAAGGACATGACTATTGGTTAAGGGCACCCCTGCGTGGGTATATAAACGAGCCCTCATTCTCAATTGTATCTCATCTCATCTATTCATATATTATTTACAGTCCTACATGGATTACTTTGTTATATTCCAAGTATTTTGGATAATTCTTGTGTGAGCGAACTTTGGTCGTCTCATTTGGTATCAGAACTTTGTTTTTCTGATCCCGGCCTTTGGCCAAATCTCTTTACCAGACCTTGTCTCGATCTGGCTTTTGGCCACAAAAAAGAGTTTCTGTAAATTTTTTGGTCCTTGACCATAATCGTGGCCCTTGGCCATTTAAAGAAAAAATATACCCTATTGCAGATTTAGAAAACATAACCAGATTGCTCTATCAGAATTTTGCAAAAGAAAGTAATTCCGTTGCCTATACCAGAGTAAAAAAAAAACTTAGAAAAAAAATAAATAAATAAATAATATCTGCCATTGAAAATACCACAGTAAAATTGAATTACTACTTTGCTGCCAATTAAAGATTATTTCAGAGCTTTTCTGAAATTAATTATTTCAGAGTTTTTTTTTTTACCATCCCGCAGCCCTCAGCCCACACCCTTCCCTTTTTCCATCCCCCCACAAATCCTGTAACTAACCCGTCACACAACACCTCTCCCCGGACCCCGTCACAACCCCCGCAGACCCCGGCCACCTTCCCGACTCACCCTCGACACTCCCATTCGCGCAGACCCTGCCTCTCACCCCGATACACCCCCCGCGGACCCACTTCAACCCCCGCAGACCCCCTGTATCTCACCCCAACACACCCACCTCGACCCCACTCCCATCTCCCACTCACCCGACACTCGATTCAACCGCAACCTTCATGCACTTCCCCACCCTCACTCACCTGACATCGGTCCCACCTTGTCCCTTTACCATTCTAACACAAATTGATCGCGACTCTAGAGTCGTATCCCCCCCTTTACGTATATATTAATATATATTAATATTAAAATTTAATATATATAAATTTTAATTAAAACAACAAAAAAAAGGTGAAGCTAAGGGAGTATAAAAAGGAAGAAAATAACCCCCGGATGGGGTGTTATCAAGTGCAGCACATGGGCAGGCCATATGGCCAGGCGTCCGACCACCTGGCGCCAGCTCAGGTTCGCCCCCCCTCGCCCATCAATTCATGGGAATGAATCCCCCGTCGTCAATCCTCAAACTCCTCTCGTGGCTAGCTTGCCGCACGCGTATGACGATCCTCTGCGTGGGAGATTTCACGGCAATGGACAGTCTGTCCTCTCAGTCCCTTCAGCAACCTCACAATGTCGCTCCTCAGTCTGTGTCTGGGCGCGCATAAACTCATTTGTGCCCTCGGCCTCTGCAGCTGCATCTCTCCCTAGTTCTCAATTTCGCTTTCCTCTCCGGATGCGACCTCCATTGCCTACTGGTCTTTTGGTTCGCACCTCTCGTCACCGGTTCTGCTGGTTTCCTGGTATCCACACAGTGTTCTCCACCCCGTGGTCTCGCTCCTCCTTTGGGCTCTCGAACTTCCCCTGCACTCCCTGTTAGCGAGCTTCATGCCCCGTCCTAGGGGCAAACCCAAAAGAGGGGCAGCCTGGTATGCAACACGAGGAAGGAAGGCGCCCAACTCTGACTCTCCCCCTAAAAACGATGGCACTCCTTCTGGTTTTCCCCCTGAATACGATGGCATCCCCACCTTGAGTCCTGTAGCAGCTCCCTCTCCTGCTCAACCTTCATGTGAGACCACCCCAGACCTCTCCCCACTCTCGAATCCTTACGCCTACAGGATTGAATGGTTTGACAACTACAGCAATTTGCTTAGATTCGCACCTCCACCCCCCTCCCCTCCTCGTCGTCCTCCACCACCGCCTTCTCCCCCTCGCCACCCTCCTCCACCACCCCCTATAACTTCCTCCGCTCCCTCCATTTCTCCATCCTCTTCTTCTGACTCTTCGCTCCCTTCTTCTTGTGACAGGTGTGCAGACAGAGCAGGAATCATGGATTCCCTAAACAACCTTAAGAGTGGTCTAGAGGATGTCAAGACAGCGTTACTCCAGTTGCAACTCAAGGAATCCGAACGCTAGAACCGAGTGGATCTCATGATGTCCTTCCTACGGGACCTTCGACAAGCCATCTCAGACCGAGATAGGCTCGACAAAGGCAAATCGCAGGGGCACCAAGCATTTGTTGGGCCAAGGCTCGATCCAGGTTTTATTTAACCATGCTTCAAGATTATGCTTTTTGTTTTATTTCGATAGCCATGGGAGACCGACCTCCTCTAGGGTGTCTGGTCTATGTTTTTTTTGTTCGGCTTAGCAATCAGAACCATGCACTGCGTGGCAACGTAGTTATATTTTTCTGCATATTTTATTCATTTATTTTGGACAAGGGGCAGTTGTGGTTTCCCACCAAGGCACTGCTACCACGTTTGATCAGTAGAGACGAATAGCTGTAATTTCTTTTACTTCAGGATCTAATACAATACTTCTAACTTACAAAAAAAAAGGAAGAAAAAAAAATAAAAAATAAATCTATTGAAGTCAAGCAGCTTAAATATTATAATAATTATAAAATCAATTAATAAAAAATAAAAATAAAAATAAAATATTCAAGGTACCAAATTCTGGAGCCAAATTCTAAAACACAATACTAAAGAAAATAATAGGATTCCCTTAACGGACTGGAATTCCTACCTTAAAAATCTTTACGAGTTTCCTAATGCCATGGACACCATTCCTATTGTCCCTACAAAGGAAGAAGTTATTTCTTTAGATGACATAGAGTTCGGGGTTAAGCGGCTCGCAAATGGGAAAGCTAAGGACAATGAAGGCTACCAAGCTGAAATTTTTAAAATCGGAGGGCCAATCCTTATCCCTCACATACACAAGCTCTTCAACTTAGCAGTCAAGCAGAGCTTCCCTAAACCCTGGACGCAAAGCCTCATTGTTCCTATTTTTAAAAATGGGGATAAAAACATTCCCTCTAATTATAGGACCATTATGATTAGCCCGATTTTAGCCAAGCTTTATGGAATTATTTTGGAAAAGAAGATTAGCATTTAGCTAGAAAGTCACAGTAAAAGAGCTAAAGGCCAGGTCGGGTTTAAGAGATATCATTCAACTATGGACCATCTTGTTACCTTTAGGATCGTTGCAGAGGAGTTCCGCAATACTAAAACCAATCTTTTTTGTTGTTTTGTTGACTTTAGAAAAGCTTTTGACATGGTTCCTAGGAAAAACCTTTGGAATAGGTTGGAAGAGATAAAAGTGACTCTCGAGTTGAGGGTTGCTGCAATAAGGATGTATGAGAACGTTATTGCTAAGTTTAAAAACACTGAGGGCTGGTCAAAAGAGATTAACTGCAATATCGGAGTCAAACAAGGTTGTCCCTTGTCCCCTACCCTTTTTGGCATA